>JASKDV010215322.1:0-10093 GCA_032466395.1 Aegires albopunctatus | reverse complement strand
AGTGTGAGAGAGAGAGAGAGAGAGAGAGAGAGAGAGAGAGAGAGAGAGAGAGAGAGAGAGAGAGAACTGAAATTGAAAAACAAGACCATGAACCACACTCTGAATGAATTTCAAAGCATTGCAACCAAAGTAACAACATAGGTTGTTGGGCAAGAGATGCAAATAAAGGACAGTGATACCTTTCCTTCATCTTTTCAAAGATTAAGTCTGATGACAAAATTGCAGATCATTGCTAAATTTATAAAATCAGTGCAGAATTCCACTGTAATTTAGTGTAATCTCTGGCATAATTGGGAGATAAAATGATGATAATATAAATAGTGAATTATTTTAACATACAGAATGATAATAAATTATTTTGAGTACATAACTTGAATAGCATAGAAGAAATACATCAATATGATGCAAAATTATGGAAACATTGATTTTTAATGCTGATAGTACTCACAAAAATATGATAATGCCATGTTGTAAGTACATGTATAATATGAATGTGATACTTTAAATATTTAATATAACTCATTATAAAGTTTAAGTTTTAAAGAATATATGCAATGGGATATTGAGAAAAAATAAAAATAAAATGAAAAAAAGCGGGTATTGAAAAGTTCAAACCACATAAGATAAGCAATGTCTAAACCCTTATTTCCATTCACCTTAATTAAATGCAGATATGACTGACAATGAAATACAGTCCGGCCACCAACCTGGCAAAACTCAATTCTTACCATGACCTATTAGAATAAAATGCCCCCTACAACCTCCCTACTACTATAGGGCCATGAGGCTGCTTATTAAGTGGGAAAAGGTGCTATTTAAACAAATGTTCATTATCATAATTATTATTATTATTATCATTATTATTATTATTATTAGTGGTAGAAGTAGTAGTAGATTTAAAAGTTTTGATTTTGGGATCTAATAATAATTGACATGATGGATTATTTGATTGAATTTGCCTAAAACTAAAACACATCAAAGGTGATCTCAGAACTGAACCAGAATATTACTATGTAAAAAATCAAAATCAAAAGATTGCAGGAATAGTGAAAGAAGTAATGGATAAATACAAAATGGAAATGTGATATAATGTCAATGTGTAATTTATAACAACATCAGCTTTTTTACTTGGGAATGAAGGCAGAATGATATGGAGATCAGAACACAACATAATCATATATAGCATTACTTATCTGAATATAAAATTAAGGGCAGTGTAAGAGAGTGTTGATGTCAGAGTGCAAGCTCAGAGCGACTGTAAGATTAAGATAATAACAATTACTTATGGGAGGAGGCAGATGATGACATTTACCTATGGGAGGAGGCAGATGATTACAATTACCTAGGGAGGAGGCAGATGATTACAATTACCTATGTGAGGAGGCAGAAGATGATGTCAGGAGCCTATAATGAGTCTAATCCTAGCGGCATCATTGGCTTTCAATCAAAAGGTTGTGCGTTAAATTTCTGCTGGCACTAAGTGCGATATTCGGTCCTTGGGGAAGTCTCTTTACACGTATTATCCTTACAGTCACAGCACTCAGGTGTAAAAAGAATGCCTAGTATAGGCAGTGAAAGATCTTGTTGGTATGCTAGCCAGTAAATTGAGTAAGCACTGGTAATCAGCTTCTCTGCTATATGCTCTCCTGGGAGTTGAGATGGTAGCCTACTTGTGTAAAATGGCCTGCTAGGGAGAAAACTGATGTAAAGTCTGTGAGTCTGCAATAATTGGAGATTCAGACTATAAACCCATCTTTATTTTTAATCATGACTTGGGTAGAGAATCCAAAAAATTTAAATATCAATCTTGTTAGAGCAGGAGATATTCAATGGATTTATAATCAATGTCTCTGTTGTTACAGCTGGAGACTTTACATCCCCTTAGCATAGTCAATACTATTCACATCCCACCTCAACTCTCTGTAATGGAAACTTAAAAAGAGCTAATGTTTCATGTAAGCTTTCCTCCTACCATTCAGTGGCATTAACAGATGTTGCCAGATTGCAAATGACTTATTGAGGGCTGTCACAATAATTTATAATACATGTAATAAACACAAACACAGTGAAACTTTGAACAAAAACTAATCTGAAGGGCATAATATGCATTGCAGATCTATTAGAATGAAGGAGACATGGTATGAAATAAACTTGCTATTTCTTCATCATTTTATTCAATCCTAAGCTTTTTAAGAAAGAATTAATTGGAATGGGCACATAAATGACAAAGACATGATTAATTTCATTAAAATCAGATATTATACAGAAAATGAGCTTTACCAAATTTGCATTTTATGAGAGAGGCAATAACAATAAGACTTAAATGTCATTCTTATACGACTCTATAATTCTTATATATGTATGCATAAATATATATTTGAGGACCAATTCGATCATTTAAATGTCAATATGAACGTTCACAAATTTTCTTTTAAATGACACTTGTCTAAATATTGCACGAACGTTATACTGAAATATATTAATTTTTCACGTTCCATCAATAAATAATTTAGATCAATTTTGATTTGGTTAATTATAATTGTAACAAATCATCAGAAAGCAAAGAAAAAAAAAGAAAAAAATTTCAATTTGAAACAAATGCTCATATATAAATAGTTTTAACAAATTGTAATCATTTCATAATTCTTCATGCATTCACAAACAACACAAGCAAGGTCACACTAATTGAAATTCAAAATATTTTTGTAGTTAATAATATGAAAGTGGTTTATCAATAAAGTGATCTATTTCTATTTTGCCTTCAACACTCCCACTGTTTCTACCATACAATGGCAAGCTTCAATGGTTTGAAAATTTAAAATTTTATCCACGGGGACCAAGACGTAACAATTTAGAGATGTAAAGAAAGAGTAAAAGAATAAGCTAACATTTAAGCCCTTGAAGTAAAATTCACATCCGCCCTCATCATTACCAAATAAATCAATAACAAAAGTGGTATTTACAGTAATTCTACACGGTAGTTGTAAAAATTAAAGTTAAAAAAGGCAGGGAAGGGCAAAAGTACAATGCTTCCGGGATTTAGAAATCAAAACAATGATCATCATTTTCATCACATTAATAATTATCAAAACCCTGTCAGATTGTTTTGAGTCAATGTTATCCGTTTATCCCATTAGATTCAGCAGAGGAATTTTCCAATAATAAGAAGAGACAATTTTGTATCAATATGTTTTGTTACTTTCTTTTTCAAATAGTTACACCTCTTTCTCTTTCAACAAACCTAAAGCCTTGCATCCAAAGCATCCGTTCAGACCAAATTTTTAACAGGCCAAAAAAAGAAGATACAGCGAGCCTTCCCTAACACAATTTGAATAGTGCGAATACAGAAAAAGATTGTGGTCTGGCTGCTGTGGACAAGTTGAGCAACAAATAATAATGTTAGACGCAATCATACATTATCTGTGCAGTCTGCATGAACCCTGTGATCTTTAGGCCTTTATCATTTTATCTTATCATGGGGGCATCAGTGGCCTTGTGGTTAATACAGTTCGTACACAAGAAAGTCAAGCGGCTCCACTCACTGACACCGGCCAGCTGGGTGACTTAGTAAGATCGTATCCTGCTAGACATAAATTTTCTCGATAAGTACTGATCATTGGAGCTATGTCCTTAGGTAAAACACTTTGTCCCACCTACCTCATTCGACTCAGGTGTGAATGAGTACCTGGCCGTTAAGACAGCGTTGTCTGTGTCCGAATATTGTATAAAAGCCTAAGAGGCTACTGATCTTGTCCTCTGTGTTCCGTGTTGCTGTCAGCAAAGGGAAAGTGAACAATTGTAAGAGCACTTAGAGGCTAAGGTCCCTTGGCAATGAGCACTACATAAAATTCAATTTTAACTTCCTTTTTTTTCTTTACACATATCATAAGGTGAAAGAGATTCTTGATTGTCTTTTACTTACTTAAAAGGATGTCAAGGGGGAAAAAAAAAAAAAGAAGGAAAACTGCATAATTAAAATGCTGAGCATTGATAAGTCATCTTTGTGAGGGACTCTTGATAACTGTTGATCAACAAATTCCAACTTTTACTTTTATAAGTAACAAATAAATAAATCTTGAGACGGAATAAAGCCAAGCCAGCTGACAAATTATTCTGAATTTAGATTTAGAAGTAAATAATTCAACAACCAAAATTGTTTAAAAAATAACTTAAAATCAAACCATCAGCATCAAAGGAAGTGCAGTCAGTATATCGTCGGTGTTGCAAGCATTTAGTTAAGTCCAAAATCTGAGAATTGGACTTTAGTGCAATGCTTGTGACAGCGACGATATGCTTAGACATGTGCCTCATTCCATTTCATACAGACAGAAGCACTACCATCATGACAGACAATTATCAGAGATGCCATCCTAAATTGAGAAATTTTCTTCATAGAAGGAGACAGTCGAAAGGCTGTAGTTGGCCTCTTCAAAAAGAAATAACACATACTGGATAGCACCCATCATAACAGTCACTTATTGGTAAAGCAACAGCTGTCATTTTATTACAGACCATAATACATACCGGTATATACATTCAAAATCAAATTAAAACCAGTGTTCTTCTTTCCCCATATAAATTCTTCCTGAATCCAAGAAATTTCCTGAAAGGTGGCATCTCAGAATTATTACTTGACTCTGATAATAGTAATGGAGGTTTTTAATTCACTCTGCAATTATTATATGACTGTTATTTCCCCTTTGCATTTACAGCAGGTGAACGTTAGATTATCATGACGAACATGAGGGTGGAAGCGACTGATGAGTGGTGATGGACTATGGGAACATGTTCCTCCGGCTATTGGTAAAAGTTGTGACGAACCAGACTGCAATGATCTGGGTGGTTGTGAAGGTCTGGACAGCAACTGATGACAAAATTTAAAAAGCATAATTCAATTCAATTCTATTAAAATATATCATAGGCCAATGAAAATATATACGCACTAAATAAAACGTAAAAATTGCCATCAAAACTTGAAAAAAAAAGTTTTAACATTGGAGAATAAGGCTATTAAAACATGCTCTGGCTGTCTTAGAACACCATAATTAAAAAATTCTCAACAGAAATAATTCAAAGTTGATAATTAAATTAAAACAACAACTACCAAACAGTGAGTTGTAAAACTGTTTTGAATGTCCAAATCAAAGTTGAATTATAAAATCATTTGATGAATGCAGCATGCTGGGTGATGAATAAAATATCAAAGAAGGAAAAACAAATGTTGAGGACTTTAGCATGCAAAGAAAAGAACTATACTATACATAGTTTTTATATTGAGAGGCTCCTTCAAACACACCGACAAACCCTTCAACCAAATTGAATACTGAGGTTTACTGGTTTTTACTCATCACCTCAATGCAAGTCTTTGTCTTATCTCAATTGTTATTCCATCATAAAAATAATTTCAATAGAATATGACCAAGAAACAAACATAGTTATTGTAGATAAAGAGAAGGCCTTTGATAGAGTTGACATAAATAAGCTTTGGCAGATGATAGAGGAGTATGGAATGCAGGGAAAACTTCTTGAAAACATCATGGCACAATACAAATTTTGCATAGAGCACAGCATGGAGGAAACGTATAAATACTAAAGTATTATCCGCTCAAACCAACTTGATCTCCAAAATCATGTCATTAGACTAAATAAAAACTGCCGAAATTAAGGATGAAAATAAGCAACTCAAAAACCCAAGTTATAAAGGTTTCCCAAACACCTAGCTAACTCCACATCCACATAAATGATATACCATTAAAACAATTCCAAGATTTCAAATACCTTGGAAGCATTTTCACAGAAAATGGAATGCTTCATCAGGAAATTACATTACATACAAAATGCAATTATTGTCACATTCGAACTAATACCTATTCATTCTCACCCAAACATAATCATGAGCACAAAGAAATGGCTCATAAAAACAGTTTCCGTACCTACTTTATGCTACCAGAACCAAGCTTGGAACCTTATATAAACAAAAGACAATGAGGCAAGATCACACTGTGAGATAAGATGCATTATAAGGAAAACCATTGACATTATAACAAGAAGAGAAAACAGAGAAACAATGATGTAAGAAAACAAATGGGGATAGAACCATGTATCTCAGATATAGAAAACCAAAGAATGAAATGGTTTGGCCCCAGCAGTCAGAGACTACGACTCAAAACAATTAGGCTCTAAAAATACCAAGGAAAGCCAAGAAAATTTTAAGTAAATGGTGAAACAGATGTTTTAGGAAAACATAACCAAACCATCCATTAAGTGCACAGTAACAGGAGGACAAAAATGTAGCAAAGCATTGATAATTTCACAATGTAAAGCATCCATCCTTGAGGCCTACCTCATGAGCATACTGTTCTGCCCTGGTCACCGAGTTTTCCCATGATTCAAGGTCCACTTCCACTTTGGTAGCAGTGGTCACATGAGCTGGTAAAAGGCGAAATCGGACAGCTTCAACCAATTGTTGACATGATCTAGAAAGGTCAAGGACATTGGTTGATGGGAGACTAGAGGAGCGGTGAGAATTGAGGGGGTCAAAAGCACCTTTGACCTGTTGAAGGACTCTGGAGGAATAAAAAAAAAGACTTGAACCAGTTTGATCTTTACAAATATTTTAACAACTGATACGCCTTACTCAAAATTTGTCTCTTATGAAATGTACTTTAATCTCATATAGCAACGTCAGTGAAATCCAAAGTGTTGTGAATTTATTTTTTTATTGAATTATCAAATTTATTATGAATATTATATAACTTTGATTAATACCCCAAAATTAAAATAAACCTCCATATTAATTATTCAAAAGAGACCAACAAGAGTTTAGCTAACAAATTAAGCAAATTTTAAGGATGGAATGAAAATAGATTAAATTATATGCTATTGTTAACTATTAACAGTTTTAAGCATGAGTTTACTGAGCTAAAGTAGGCTGGCAAGTCCATTATTACTTGTAAGTGTCCAGCAAGTTGGTTCTCAGCTCATGGCGTTCATTCAACATCTGTTGAAGACCATCCTGGGCATCGTGACATTGAAGTGAGTAGAATGCCCGGGCATTTCCTAGTTCTTCCACCATCACTCTGATAAGATCACAAATGTCTAATTATTAGAATATATTTCATGGTCAGATCACTCAAACTAAGCAAATTATGATTTTCAGAAACTGTGAAAAAGGATGAATACAATATTTTTGATGGTAGGCCTGATTTCACAAAAGAACCCTAACTACATACAATAAGAATACATTTCTAAAGACTATTTAAGAAAATTCCTGCCAGATATTACCATGGAAGTAGTTATGAAATGCTAATCAATGCAAATAATTGCATGCCATTTAGATCTTCATAGTGTTGCCATTTATTGACTAAATCAAAGGAAAAGTCAATGAGCAGTATTTGTTAAATTCTATCAAATTAAATCTGACATCAATGTAATATCAATAAAAATAAATTTACCTTGAAGCTAAGTATTTGGAACGCCACATGTCAGCCTGAATGGACACCTTATCCAGATGCTCATAATCCTCACGCATCTTTTTACTGAATCCTCCAATGTCGAAAGACAACTGTGCTCTATCTCTGTAAACAGAGGAAAGACAAAAGTAAAAAAAAACTGTTTTTGCTTTTGGTCAAATTTTATATTAAAAAATTAAACATCAGGCTATGATTCTAACAATCAATTACAAAATTAATCTTAATTGTAGTAAACAAAGCAGAACACTATCAACCAGTTTTCATTTTATCCCTTTAATCTTTTCTGATTGAGCAGGGATCTGCTTTAAAATCTTTTGATGTGAAAAAAACAGATTTAGAAACTGACAAGTTTTAAAACAACCCCTCCCCTTCCTTAGAATATTCTACTTGGAATCAAAACAACAGATTTGTAATATCTAAAAAATCTCAGTTTAAATTTACTTTAAATCATCATTTACTTTAAATAATGCCACATTCAAAATTATCATCTTTAAATGTTCACAACAAAAGGGATTAGAATAATAGAAGAGGTTACAATAGGAAATAAAAGTACATTCCATACCTGACCAGCCGTTGCACTCTGTCACCCAAATCCTCTCCAACTGAGGCAACTAAGAGCCGTTTAAGTTCGGAATTAACCTGCAGCTGAACTTCTAAATCGATTTTCAACTGATCTCTTTGCTTTTCTACTTCACTGATGCGATCTGCGAGTGACATTGATTCTGTAATACTCGACAAAGCTAAAGCTGCAGCCGCGTCCTCGATCACTACTTTTGATGGAATGTTTGTACCAGATGTGCCATCAATCTGAAGTGCTGTGACAGAGTTCCCACCTTTACTTGAAGCCTCGGAAACTTTAATGTTTTCTAAATTTAAAACCTCAACCAGACTTTCTTGGCTTGAATTTGAAGCAGCCAACCCTTGCATTGGGGCATTGCCATAATTTGTAGATTGACATGATCCTTCAACGACAGCAATAGGCTTCTTCGTAAAAGATGAATTCACAGAGGCATTAGATTTGGATAATGTATTATTCGTTTCAGCTTCTGCTGTTTTGCCAGGTTTTTTGGTTTCAGCTTCCTCTGTCTTTGGTAATTTTCTACCCACGAAGTTGTATTTTGGTTCTGCCTGCCGTAGAAGGATAGTCCCTCTCTCTTGAGATTTAAGTTTTTGTTTTTTCAGAGACATCTCAATAACTAAAATGAGGACAGCCCTTGCACCTGTAGTTAAAGGAATAAAATCATCAGAAGATGTATAAGTTTCATGCTTTTAATGGTTTTAAAAATAAATATATCACGGAACGTACAATAATTAACTCATTTTAAGTGTGCAGCAGGGTAAAAGTAGGGATTGATTCCTTTATTGCTAAAATTATGTACAGCACAGCGCATTCTTATGTCTCAAATGCTATTGCACAGTAAAAACCTGGGAGACCTTGATAAATCAAAGAGGTCCATATTTTTGTCTTGTTTTCACCTCATGCAGTCTTCTCTCCTATAATCTGTTCTAACTACTTGTTTTTTTTTTAAATAAGAAATCAATCTGAACAATAGTTGGGCATATTTTGTTATTGTAGGGTGTTTTTGGAAGAGTGGTCGTGTGTTTGTCAAATAAACAAAAGACTTCTCTAAGATCTTTATTTTGCATATATATTGACATATATTAGGTTTCATTCAATTCTAAAGATGTTCAAAGAGAAGAATATAAAAATAAATATGAAATGGAAGAATCCATTACTATAGAGGGGGGTAGTGGACTACTAAAATAATAGTATGCTGCTTGTAGGACAAAGTGTTAGCCGTGTGATATCATACAGAGGGACTGATAAGATTCTCTCTCTATGTAATCATATTGTTTTGGATTTGATTCTTAGATTCTCCTCTCTGCTTTCTGTTTTGATTTGTAACTGAAAGCATGGGTGCCAGCGGCTGAGCACACTGAATCCTGAAACCCAAATTTCACCCTACTGCTAAACCTGAAAATCGTCTAGTAACATTACGCGGTGAATAGACATATATAACAACTAAGATTCATTACATTATATTTACATACAGTATAAATAATAATTAATATATATTTAAATGTGACGCTGGTTCCGTACACAACAAAAGTGGCTAAAATCGCGGGTGTTTGTTTTTTTTCACTGGAAATAGCCAAACGATGACGATGCATGACTCAAATCGGTGAAACCGGAGATTATCACCGCGATATATCGCAAATCCGGATCTCCGGAATAAACCTGAAATCTGGCACCCATGACTGAAAGAGAAGTTTGAAGTGATGAGAGACAGTTTTACGCCTATAGGCTACTTTCTTCATCAAAAGAGCTCCAACTCAATCGGTCGCACTTGATACGGTATCAATTGTGACCGAATGACTCGGTTGCAAACTCGGTCGCAATTGACACGTCCTAACATTTATGCCGATGTGATTATAATGTAGATCTACAGTTAGCCTATAAATTAATATCCTTGTTTTAGAAGAGGTAGCGTCAATTGCGACCGAGTTACTCGGTCACAATTGACAAAGTATCAATTGTGACCGAGTGATTCGGTTACTGATACAATGCTCAGATATAAGAAGTGATGGTTTAAATCATGAATTACATTCCATTTATCTCA
>JASKDV010215311.1:0-10093 GCA_032466395.1 Aegires albopunctatus | reverse complement strand
TTGGCTGCATGTTTACCATTGGCTATTGTGATTGGCTGCATGTTTACCATTGGCTATTGTGATTGGCTGCATGTTTACCATTGGCTATTGTGATTGGCTGCATGTTTATCATTGGCCATTGTGATTGGTCACATGTTTACCATTGGCCATTGTGATTGGTCACATGTTTATCATTGGCCATTGTGATTGGCTGACAGCAGCCACCGGTAGTCAATCAATTAATGGCCATGGGAAAATAATATCCCTGTAGTTAACTGCAGAGAAACTTCTACACAAGTAATTAGTAATCTTCAACTTCTTCCTCAAACAGACTGACAAAACTCAATTTGATTGATTATTACTGACATTATGCCCCCCAAAAATAAGATATACATTTTTTAAAAATAAAATAAAAATTAAAAAGAGAAAAAAAAAAGAAAGAAGGAAAGAGATCTGTAGCATCGGATATTAGCTGAACTGTATGAAGATTTAAGTATGTCATATTGTAGCCTCTGTCTAACTCTAACGCCTTAAGTGCCATGTCCGGAACTGTTCTGGGCCCGCTCATGTTGCCATAGTGCCATGAGCCCAGAACAGTTCCAGGCCTATTTCATGTGGATTACTGGGAAATAATAAAAACAAAATCCGTTCCCCGAAAATCGTTCGGATTACAGAGAGATTTGGATGACAGAAACCAGACTGTACACCAAAATTATTCTTATGAAGCAAATCTTGCCATATCTCATATCTGCAAAAATTAAACTTTTGTTGATCAAATGTTTCCAAATCGTATTTCATGTCATATTTTGAATTTCTTGTAAGTTGCATTTGACCTTCAACAAAATCCATTAAGGTAGTTGAAGGAAAGCAAGGTCGTACCTAATTGCACCTCTGTGTTGGTACGCAGTTTGTGCACCATACTGACAATGAAAGACTTGTAATGATGACTCATCAAAGATTCTGCGATGCGCTGATCCTCTTCGTCTTGAACCTCCACGTCTCCTCTTGAACCTGGAAACAAAGGGAAGCAACAATATGCAAATGATTTCTCTATTTCTTATTGAACATCGACTGCCTGACAATAAAAAAAAAACCTATTTCTCCTTTCGTTTCAAATAAACTGACAAAACTCAACTTTACTTGACACACACACACCAAAAAACAACAACAAAAAACAACAACTATATTTGAAGTATTAGACATTAGAATTATGTTAGCTATTGTTTGTATGAAGATTTAAGTATTTCATATTGTAGCCTATGTTTAAGAGTATCAACACTTTTGCTACTTCTAAAATCTGGATTCAATTTATTCCACAATCTGCATGGTTAGGGAAGAAAGAATGCCTATAGATGGCAATCATTTTTAGAGGCAGGGATATTAAATGTCTGATTATTTGAGTTCCCAGTTCTTCTTTTACTTTTATTAAGTTCATTTGTGGGGATATCTATTTGACCATTAATGCTTTAAAGAATATGACTACATTATTTCAAGCTCTTTTTTTCTCTACGGATATCCAGTCCAACTGTTATGTGTTTACCATATTCATAGAAATAATAATCAATTACAAATGGTGCTGTGTTTTATCTATTTTCTCTAAGTTATATATTTGGCTTTTAAGATGTGGGTCCCAGACACAGCATCCATACATTCTAAAATTGGTATCACTATTGTTCAACAGTTAGCTACCAGTAGGCCTATTCCTTTTTAAAACAACTGCCAACGTGTTTCATCCTTTAAAACAAAACAACTGCCAACATGTTTCATCCTTTAAAACAAAACAACGTACACTACGTTTGTAAGCCCATTCTCTTTGTGTGAATCAATGAAGACTTTGTTCTTTCTACAAATTTAGTTTTTTTTTTTTAAATTTCTCTTAAATTGAAGAGTTAGCTAAATATAATTGAAACGATTGGCCACATTAAGTTCTAACCCTATTCCACATTTTCCCCCCTCTCTTCTTCCAAATGACTGACGCGAGGTAAAACAAAAAAATCTAACACACTCACTGTTTTCTCGTATTAAATAAAATTCGAAGCACTTCATGGAACCCAGGCTGGCGTCAAGGTCAATTGGTTTCCCAGCGTCTGATCGTCCAGTTTTTTCTAACGTGTAGTTCAACCCTTGAGAATGAGAAAAAAAATGACAATTGAAAACACAAACACAAAAGATGTTGATAAAGTTGATTAGGAAAACGACGTATTGTTCATGAATTCGTCAATACAATATGGTCAAAAATTGTGATGCATGAACTCTAAAGAGTAAGCAATATATGGATTCCTACTGAGGAAACTAGCGCCACAATTGGGAAAGCTTTCCCCTAAAAACTATGTTACGTTAAACCCTTTTACAGAAACCGGCCAAATATTTTACTTAGTTTGAACGACTTTTTGACATTAATTACTATATAATTGAAAATGTAGAGAAGTCTATATGGATCAATAGAAAAGGTAACTGTTGGCCGTTATTTGAGCTCTTCTCCCCTTGAAAACCCCGCAGAATCTAAATAAGACCCAGTCTTTTCTCCTCTGGACGTCACAAGGATTAATTAATGATGTAAAAAAATTTTAAATAATTTTAAAAATTGACAAAATTCCTTGAATATTAGATTTAAACATAGACCTACTGTTAAGATTCGGTAATGCTTTGCACACTCCCCACAACTAGTTATACCTAGCGGCCCATGGCCTTCTTTAAAATCTAGAGCAGAGTGACATAGTGGAAGCGAGCTTGGCTCTAAAATTGACCAACATCGTAGTTGAAGACCGGTCAAGTCAAACTAATTTTGATTTAGCCATACGAGGCCCCCCTAAACGCTTTTGGTTTATCGCAAGTTTGATAATAAAAAGATAGGGAGAAGAGTTAAGCTTTCGATTACTTTTTGGTTTAACCATCTCTTCGGTTTAGCCATTTTTGATTTAACGGGTTTCTACCGTATAGTTAACCCTCATTTATTCAAAAACCCTTTGCATTAAACGTTATTAATCAGACACCTTGTAGCATTCGGATTTTGCGCTTCTTAATGACTTTCTCCATCAGCTCTCGCATGGTGACGTTCATAGAATCCACTTGCAACGTGTTGAAGCCTTGGTTGGGAACGTGGCTGTGGAAATGAGAAGATTGAAAATAAGATTACGCTTAAAACTTAAATTGTCTTTAGTGAAGAAGAATAATTATTGTCATGTCAGTTTGTTCATTGAGAAAGAATAACTATGAAGTATTTTGGGTGTGTGTGTGTGTGTGTGTGTGTGTGTGAGCTTGCTTCAACTCTTGTCTATTCTCAATTAATAATGATTACAATTACAATGGAAATTGCCTCAATACACAATTCTTAACCCTAATGCTTAGCTGTGAGTGGACGTCTTCCATGTAGGAAAAGGGAAATCCGTTCAACAACATTTTTAAATTCATATCCCAGTCTTGTGTTTGCTATTTTGCTTGACAAAGGTTCTATAACCGAAACGTCCACTGAGTCTTGTATTGTCTATATTATATTCTAGTTGAGTTATTTATATATTCTTTTTCTTTTATTCAAAGTTCTCTAACTCATCTAGGTCGTTCTGGAAACAGGCCTGACTCACATAGTGACAAAAACAGCTTTTGTTTGAACAGGAGCATTGGCAACCATAGCAAACTTGGTGAAGCCATATTTGGAGACTGGATCTGTGGGCACAATTGGTGGGAAATCAGTGTCAATTTCACCATCATCTTCAGCCATATGCAAGGAAAACTTGCTTAAATCCTCACTGAAAATGGTATTCAAAAATAAGATAAATTAGATATAAATAAAAGCATAGAAATAGGACAGCATGGCTATGAACTCTGCAATCATCATAAGTCAATCTCAATTTTCAAGACAGTGGAGTATTCAAGTAACTTGACTGGCCAATTGAAATTCTATTTCCTCATGTCATCCACAAAGATATAACAAAAACGGTTTTGACCTTTGCACATTGCACCGTTCACGCCCCTCCACATTCCCACTGGTCGCTGCCATTTCCTGTGTACGCACTATTTTTGGTGTTTTTTAAGAAATCATTACCATCGCACTAGTAAAATTACAGTGTTAAATTTGGTGTCATTATTAGTAAGAGAATTCAAATATACTTTAATATGGTACTAAAAATGTAGTCTAATCACTATAGCAATGAAAACAAGATGGTTGACTGGACAAAGAAAACAACAACTTTTCTATACATTTGTCCTGCCACGTCATCAATTAAGTAAATTTAACTGTCGTATTCATCCTCCTCTTCATTCATTTCATCATCACCCTCTCTATCACCGACCCTTCTATGACATTGCCAGCAGTGAACCTCTTCTTACCGCAAGTCGACATGTCGATTGTTATGATTTAGACCGCAAAGCTAAACTTCAGACACACTTGTATAATATCATCAAAATCCTAATTTGTGCAAATTTATGATAGAGTCAAGCACAGGAAGTTGATCTACAAATGTAAAGTTGCCTGAGTGGTGTGGGTAGGCGTCAATGTATGTGATGTTAGTACCGTGTTCAATGGGCGCGGCTTGCCATGTTTCGTGATATAGAGGAGCGGGGTGATGCGAAAAGATTAATTTGCCCTAGAAGTGGGCACATTCTAAGTTTTTGATTATAATTGACCAGATACTAATCAGACCGTAAATCAAATACAAAATGTTATGTGTATTTATTTTGACTTATCCTAAATATTTGTGATGAATTTATCATGCAACATCCTGGTAACATACTTCATTCAAAGCAAAGAACGATGAATTTGAAACTTCAACTCCGTTGAAGATGATGCTTACTTGGGGTCAATGTGACCTATCACGGATTCCAAATCTGGTTTACGATCTTCTTCTGTGTACTGCCAGCAGACCAGACCAACGACGTCTTGAGCTCGGGCATTACTGGTCACGATCACAGTCATTGGGTAGGATCTCTGATCAGGAGGGGCAAAGGCTATGAAAATATCCAGCTTACGCGTGGCCGCACCACCTGCTGTCTGTGAGGAGAAAACCATTTAATTAATAAAGTTAAGTTAAATAACTTGTGAGCAAGGGGAATCCCAAAAGACGATATAAAAAAACAACTCTACCCTTATATAGTAGCTCGGATACTTTGCAATGTCTTTTCCTTTCCCATAGTTGTGAATTATTTTCTACCAGTACGTTATAATAATCATTCAAAATAACTTTGATAACGGATATCAATAAACCATTGAACAACTCAGGCTAAGAAAACTTACTCTTCCATCGAATTTGGCGTACTTGAAGAAAGGGTTACTGCCTTGAGTTTCCATCTGTTCCAGCTGATGAGTCAGGGTAGATTTTTTATGACCGTTTTTGTCATTTTCATCCTTGTTCTTGTTTTGGGAAGAATCGGTTTCATCTGGGATTCTTACGCCTGTTACCTTTACCTCTGGCAGGTGTTTCCATTCGAAAAGATGGCTTTTTGCATCAACTGAAAATAAAAATGTTGACAATTACATAAAAATTAAATACATTGGAGTCACTTTAATGTGATAAATTGAATTTCAAAATACAAGAATGAAAGGCAATAACGCAAAAATGATAATAAGAAAGAGTGCTCTGCTGTCAATTTGAATATAAATATCAAAAAGTTGTAGACTGCGTAACTTTCGGTGTTATGTTTGATACTAGCGTTCTGGTGCAAAATGTAAATATAATAAAAAATGAAGAGCTATAAAACAAAATAAAATAAAAGAAATTATCAGGTCGCACGATGTCTGTCTATTTTAAAGAATGATTAAAATACTTTTAGGAGAAGCAAAATTATACAAAATATGTCTGCCATTTGTGTCAAAAAATCAGTATATTTATTGAGTACAGAAACATACTGCATTTTGAATACAAATGGCAGATATCAAGAGAAAATGAGCATTTTCTCATACTGTAAAGAATTTGACTCTCACTTTTCATTCAACTCTTTAACAGGCAAAATGACTGAGACTGCCCGAAATAAATTTGCCTAGATCGAGTGACATTTTCGACATATAGGAAATATAATACAAAGAAGTTCACATCTATCGATACAGAAGAAAATTGAGCTAATACTTCAACCGTGGGTTGTTTAATTGTACTCTTATTCGTTTAAAAACCCAGTCAAATCTAGCATAATGCTTCCCTAGGCCCAATCTCCTAAAAGTTGCCTGTTAAGGGTTAAAGCAAGAATATCAAAAGCGCTAAATTAGAAAAGATTTTTACTCCTCCCAATAACAGATTCTGAGAAAATTTCAAAAGCAACCATTTTAAAGGCAAACGTGCGTTTGGTTGCGAACCAAGCCCAAGCTAGGCTAAGGTTGGCATGACACATATACTATAATGATTAGCTTGCTATCACAGAAAAATGTACAAAAAGCAAGCACAAAAATCAAGACAGAACATCAAACTGCATGGTTATGTCAAACTATATGCAAATTTCAGCTCTTCAAAGTGGTTAGAACTTGTTATCTAAATGGTGTTTTGAAAATATATAAAAACAGCAAGTCCCTCGGGGTGTGCTTCGCTCAAATCGGCCGGTCCTCAGTGAGTTAAAAACAAAGAGAAATAAATAGGATATCCTTACCCTTGTACGATTCTGTGTTGTCCTTCCATGTGATTGTCTTCATCTTGCCCTGGTTTCTTTTTTCCTTCTTCATCCTATCCAACCTTTGAGCTGTGTTAGACCGCCTTCTATGAGCTCCTGAAAAAAAACAGACAAATAAAATATGATTAGAAACTGCATTTTTTCTTTACACTAAGATTCGGAACTTTACGATATGCCAACGATTAAAAGCTCTTTAGATGTTCTGGTTTGCTTTTACCTTTAGATGGTATGACCCGCCCTTCATTTCGGTCAAATTAAATGCAATTAGTTTGGTTGAACATTAAAACCCATTGCCCTCATCCAAGAAACTATTTTTCTTATTTTTAACCACCATCAATGCACATTTCGGATTTGCTTGATACAACCAAGATTTTAGCCACGCAACCTAATCAAGAGCCTATATCAGGAGTACTCAACCTTTATTGAAATGAGATCTACTTTTACATTTCCCAGCCTTTTGAGATTTACCAATCTAGCAAAGCCCTGAAACAAAAGTTAAAGAAACTGAACCAATGCTGGTGTGCCTATCGGCATCATTCACTTTAACCAAAAGAAGAAAAAACTAACACAAACCCGCCGAATCCAAGACAAACGACCTGCCAATATACAAAGACAAATATTTAAAAGAAAACTCGCGAGTGTGTCCTACAATCATACGCGATCGACTGCTAAGCACTTGAAGATAGACTGGTAGATCACGATAAACTGGTTGAGCACCCCTGCCCTAAGACATCATCCAATATCATCCCGCCACAAAAACAAAACTCCAATACCAAAATCCATGTCTGGGTGAATATCAACGGAGCCTTTGAGCTCTCCATCAGAGGGATAATCTCCATTCCCATCTGTAGCACCATTTGTGTTCTTACTGTATCTGAAAAGACGCATTAAAAAAAAAACCAAAACAAGATATAAGTGTAATATTGGTGATGCTCTTTCTCATAGGCTGCTTGTTCAAATGAGTTCTCAATCATCAAAGATAAGAGAGAAGATAAGATACATTTTATTATCCAAAATGGAAAATTGTCTTGGGTTACATTACAAAACAATGTGACATCAAATACATTGCAAATAAATGACCTACACAATATATATTATTATTATCTAATATCAAATTATTGTTTTTTTTTTAATTTAAAAAAGTCACTTCTAATCTAATTTTCTTTCCTTCTCTTTTCTTGCACTCCCCTTGAAAGATTGATTTTCATTTTTGTTGAGAAACGTCAATTTGAAATTGAGATAAAAATCATCGCATTAAGGAGATGAGTGTCAATACTTGATGGTAGTTGATTAACGCAAGAAAAGCCCTAGTGGTTATATCTAACTGGCAAAACCGGCTGAATACATAGTTTGAAGGGTATTTTCGACATCAATTGCTATAGGCAAGTATTGATACAGAAATTAATCTAGCTTCTATTTCAACCGTTGGTTGATTTTTTGAGCTATTTTTCACTTCAAAATCCTGCAGAATCTAGTCTAGGCCCAGCCTTATTTTCTTATGAAAGTCACCTGTTAAAGATTGGAATTTCCTTTGGAAAATCTTTTCTTAAAAACATAAAATTATAATGATGAATAATGATTTGGTTTATGATAAATTCTGTAATTATACAGTACATTTATATCAAATCAAACCATTATTCATCATTATAATCCAAACATTATCAATAACGTCTACTTTGAGACCAAAATAACAGAGGAACGCTCTTAGAAAAAAATAACAACAATGAGGCCTACTTGAAATTGCCGTCTCTCTTCACATCAGGTTCTTCTTGAAATCGACATTCTGTAATGATCCATTCAGACATACTGGTGTCATCACTGGTCACAAAAGAATTTCTAATGTGACTTATAAGGAAGTCTACGTTATCCATCATTGCCATGGTGACACTTGAGCTTGAAAGGATCTGCTAGCAATGATCTGTAGAAAAATATACACAGTAAAATAAAATCGAGTTCATAAGTTTAATTATAAATAATTTAACCATTAGGGCCTATATAAGCATGGTTTTATGTTGTCATTATCATCATTAATTATTGTTACTATTATTATTATTATCGTGATTATTATTGTATTATTATTATTATTATATTATCATGTTCATTATAATAATAATATATGGATCACGAATACTCTCCCCAAGGGTATCATGGATCTGGTAATGACCTCGATTATACATATGTTCACTCAAACTCTCTGAAGAAACAAAAATCAGCCATATTTTTCGACACTAGTAAAATGTCCCAGATTAAGGGGCCCATCGAACAGATTAAAATTAAATTACAAGTTACTCCCTAACTGCCACATTCGCAGTGAAATAAGGTAAACAGCTTATCTAGTATTGCTAGCAGCTCAGTGTGTGTGGGACTAGATTTAGATCTATAGGCCTTCTTCTATCTACTAGTAGAGATCAATCTAGTGAGTGGATGAGAATGATTGTAAAGAATTGAGTAAGAATGTGGCCATCAGCTTTTGACCTAGTCTAGTAGTAGAAAACAAACAAAACAACATTAGATCTAGATTTTAGTTTAGATCTAGTCTATGACTATAGATCTAGATCTAGATCTAGATCTATCTAGTGACTATAGTTACCCCCAGTGGCCAGTGACACACAGCCACAAAATCTGACGTAAAAGCACCACCCCTGATTCAAAAAGTGACTTATTTCAAGAGAAAACAAATTCTATTCCATGTCTAAACTAAAACATTTCCATAAATTTCGCCCAATCAAAATAGATCCAAGTGAGCAGAAAATCTGGCTCTAGATCTAGAAAATCTAGATCTAGATATCTCTAGTTCTAGTTTGTGACTGTGTCACTGGAAACCGTCACTGGGGGTCCATTGACTAGATCTAATCTCTAGATCTAGATATCTATTATGCTGGTTTAATAGTTAAATTCTGATCTTGCATCTAGATCTAGATTATGATCCCCACAATGTCATCCTACTTTTTTGGATTCAAATTTATTCAGCAAGTCGTCATTATGTTTCAGTTAATCATAACACAATTCTTAGTCTAACTTGGAGCCTTTGCCATCTTAGCATCTTCGGAGTTTGTTTACGATATTTCAGTCTTCCGGTCGGAGGCTGGACTCTCTCTAATCTTCAACACTAGAGATAAAAGAGAAATGAAAGACTCGCACAAAAATATATAGATCTAGGGGCCTATAAATAGATAATATAATTAATTAGTTATTTTGAAAATAATTCCAAAAGTTGTCAATACTCATAATGTTTATCAATATATAGATGAAAGTTTTATAAGATAATGAAAAGAAGAATGGCCGTAATTCTAAAATTGATTTTGTTATTCCTTTTTGGTAGGTAGGTATCGGTAGGCCTTACTGCTGGCATACTCTTCAATTTTGCCGAATTTTTTCCCTTTATTCTGCTTTATTTCTTTACTTATTTTCATATTTGAGTAGGTACTGTACTCTTCAGCTTCATTTCAGAGGAGATCTCATCGAGGTGTACAAACACATTCAAGGATATTATTCAGTCAACCGGGACCTCCTCCAGATGGAC
>JASKDV010215300.1:0-10093 GCA_032466395.1 Aegires albopunctatus | reverse complement strand
TCTTACTTTTTCATGGACTCTGAGATAACCCTAGTGGTTGACTGAGCCCTTAAACTTCAAATAACTAACTAACTAACGCATTGAAAATTTCATCATGAACCTCCATCATTGCCTCTTCTACTACTTCTTTAAACAGACTGACAAGTTTAATACAATTTTTATCATTTGATACCCATCTTGAAATTCAAAGCCACAAATATATATATATATATATATATATATATTTGTATATAATATGAATAAAATTAAAGGAAAAATAGTAATTATAATAAAATGTCCTTTATTAATCCAATAGGGGATATTTTCCTACTTCAAGCATCGACTACAAGATGGGCAATGGGAGTATATTGTCTTGTCTAAAGAGAAAAACTTGATGCCAAAGTGAGAATCAATCGGGGACAGACAGGTTGCAATGCCATGTTATTTAACAGTATCCGTTATCCTCTCTCCCAATTAGGATTTGGAATTTTTTAAAACCGGAAAGAAAAAAATTAACAAATAATATCGCAGTCACCACTCTCATTTCATAACAAGTCAAACAAGATCTGGGTTTTTGGGGAGACTTTTTCAGCATTTAGATTAATATGTAAGAATTATACTATCCCAAATTTGGTAGTTTATTTAGGCTGTGTAGTTCTAAATGCAGACAATGAGCAATTTTCTTTGAATGAAGTGGAAGCATAAACAGATATACCTTTTAATTTAAGTCTAACTTGAGAATTATGATTTACTTTTTACTGAGAACGAGAATCTATCCCCTTCACAGACCAATATAATGTAATCTCTCCTAGTTTGTAATTGATTGTTGCTTTTATATTGTTCTAGATGGATATGACATTATAATAAAACCTCTTGATTTGACCTGCCTTTCACATCTCTGTCTAAGGACTGGGACGCCTCGGTAGCTGATACCACATCGTGCTTGAGTTCCTCCAACGTGTTCTGTCGCTTGCAATATTTATCAGTATTGGAAGGTCCCCCTCGTTTTTAAGACTGATTTTGGTTTTCTACGAGTTTCAAGTCTTCTCTATAGCCTCTACTTTTTATGTAATTGGTTATGTTATAATTTAAAGTCATTATAAACACTTAGAGTGCTAGGTCTATTACCATTGGCCACCGTAAATACACAGCAATGCATTGTCAGAAACGAAGCCTATATAATATATTATAATTATATATATCAAACTTGGTCTGTGTTATCTTAATATAATTAATTTTCATATTCATATGTAACCTCGATGAAATGGCGCCCATTTTTTTAATGTAATTGATTCTCTTTTCACTTTTGTGTTGTTGTTTTTTTTGGGTTTTTTTCTTCTTTTTCTTTTTTTATATTCTTGCTGTAGACTAGAATCTCTCTTTTCTTCTTTATTTTGGATAGACGACCTGAAACAATTATTGCAAAAAATGGCTTAAGGAATAATGAACCATGTCAAACAATGACTCACAATGTCTGTCCGTAAAGCCATTTTGTTTTTTTGTTTTAAATTATTATTTGAGGCAACGCTATTTTGAAAGTGCCTAAAATGTGTCATGCAGTATATTAGCTCCTATGAAATATTGTATATTATTATTTCGAGTACATTTACTTTATTAAATATTTCTTATGTCTACTGGTAACATATATGAGCGTACATACGTGTCTAGAGAATCACACAATTGATTTATGTGATGACCCTGCTGAAGCAGTTGCTTTGTTTCGTTATATCTATTATATTTATTTTGTTATTATGAGTCATGAGTATATTCAGAAAACAAATGTGATTCTTTTTCTGTATGTTTTTTTTTAAATTAATTTTTTTTTTTTTTATTTATTTATTTTTTTATTTTCCTTCACCTTTTTCCCAATAATTCAATTGATAGAAATGTATTATTATGATTTACAATATTGTGAATAGGGTCGGTGGCAGAGGAGAAAGAGATTTTGATGGTCGATTGGGTCGAAGATTGTTTTCTCTTACTTTGATGAGGCGAATCTGTGACGTTGTAGAGATGGTAGGTTTGTTCCCTCTTCATCACTGGAAATTTTCCCCTCCATACCTACATATATTATTAGGGGTGGTTCTGAGACACCATAGATTATTGGAAGAAGCAGCACATAGCATTGACTGTAAGATAACATGCTTTTTAACTGACTTTGGTAAGGAGTTATAAACATATGAAAATCAATGGAAAACAGTACAAGATTTAGAGACTAAACTTGAATTTGAATAAACTTGCTTTTGTGAAAAAGAAGAAGATAAAGAAGAATACAGAAAGAAAATTTAAAAAATAAAAAACAAACTATCTCTTGATACACATGGACATCTCACACATAGATCGGGTCCTGTTGCTTCCTCATTAAACAGTATTTTAAAAACACACAAGATCACACCACAAGCGTATCATAGCCGTTCATTTATTGGCAATCACTGCCATAAATATCTTAATGCAAATATTTACAAACATCTAACTGACACAACAGTCACACGAACAAAAGCTTGTACATACAGCCCATTCGTAATCGTTGACGCATACACACTAAGTTTAGTTTTTAACAATCTCAACGAAAGTTTAAGTAAAGATCATAAGGCCATCTCACACATAGAACCTATTGATAAAGAAACAATTCCCCAAATTCAGGAATCCATACAGGAATACATGGCCCTTTATAGAAGACAATTTCCTAAAAAAGTCATCCTAAAACAGCATATATTAGAACGACATTGCAATCCCTACATACAACAGCACATGTTTGGCCTTGGATTACTGGGGGAGCAGGGAACTGAAGGAAGCCACCAAATGATAAGCAAATTAGAGAAAAGAGCATTGGCATAAACAATGAAATAGAAAAAATAAAATTCATTTTGGAATCACACTTGCTCCAAAAAAAACCAGAGTTGCGTGTTACTTGGACAAAATCTTAGATTTCCTGTATTTCTCTACTTTAATGTTTCAAAGTGTTGGATACATGTAATAAAGATAATCATCCTTTAATATTATTGTTAATTATGCGCGATATGGAGTGTTACATAAGTCTTTATTATGTATATTGTCCTTGTGTCATACAAATTTGAACACATTTCAACAAAACACTTTTGTTCTATATGTCATTTAATTACGACATTTGTTTTCATAATGTTGCAAAAAAAGGGTCTAATTGATAAAATTATATCGGCAAAACTATAAAAGTTACCATGCTAGTTTTTTCGAATTAGTAAAATTCAACTCACTTTCTTCTTCAATTGAAAAAATCATTTACTTTTGTTAATAAACACTATCGCAAATGACTCAACACATGTGACCAATCAATCAGAATTAACGTGACGGCCGTTGCCAGACAGAGACCTGCTGTTTTTATGTTACGGTTGACTGAGCTCGACGTCAAGGAACGGTAACAAAAATAGCGGTGATTTGACGCCGTGAAAGGGGTAATTTATATAGGAACAAATTATGTTCTTAAAAGGTGGTTCTAAGGCGAAGACCACTGTAATTGTATAATCAACAATGATCTCTTTTGTCTTTGTTACATTGAGCAAAAGGTAATTAAATTTTCACCATTCTACAAACTGTCTTATCTCGTCCAGTGTTCGAAATCACTGTCTTATATTAATCCAAGGATTACAGAGTCATCAGCAAATTGATTTAGTTTGGTACTGTCATAGTGTATTATCTACTAACAAGTATCAGAGACAAACAAGATAACGACCTACTTTATGAACTAACATATGCTGACGACATGGATTTTGTCACAACATGGTTCAAAGACATACAAAACTAGATGACCCCTTGCAGTCTTGCTTGCAATACTTCAAACAAACACAATGTTAGAGAGAAGCCTACTTCAATAATACTTCTTCAAATAAACTGACACAAATCAACTGGGTTGAGTATTATTGTCAATACGAAAAAAAAAAAGAAAAGCAGACTAACTAGGCCTATATGAAGATGTAAGTATTTCATATTGTAGCTTATACTCGTCTCATACGGATACATGATGGAATGTCAAATCTCACACCTCTATTGTCCTCTTATTATTTAAGATAACTGTTCCCCTTCATAATATTAGATAGAATAACACTTTGGCACATTTAACCAAAATCTCAACACAGAGATGACAGAATTTACCACAATTTCCAAAAGTGAAACAGAAACATTAAGAAAAGTCAAAATGGTGGCTTGTTGCTTGGAGATAGTGAAGACATAATCGGAAGAAAACAACCATCAAATTTATTGCACTACACAAATGTAAACTTTATGGATAAGGAACAAGAAAATAAAACTGAAAGCACGATTTAAACTCTACTACGCACTTGTAAAACCAATCTTACTATACAATTCCGGCACGTCAGCCCTAATAAAGCAAAAAGAGGTCAAGCTGGATACCTTCAATTAGAATTAACTACAGATTGTCCTCAATATCAAATATCCAACTAAAATAAAAAAACAAATCATTCTACAAAAACACGAATGAAACTCTGATATTACTAACTAACAAGAAGCAGATGGAGATTGCTTGGGCATATTCTAAGGCAAGATGAAAAAATCCCTTTAAACAAATCAATGACAAGTTTCTTTCAGTAAAAAAGAAGGGGTAGACAGAGAACATGCATAACAACAACAATCAGAAAGGATTTGAAAAAGATTGATCACAAACAAGACATAAAATTAAACAGTGCAAAAGACCTAAATAGAATACACCAGATAGTACGCAGTAGACATAACTGGAGAGAAGTAACAGATAATATCCTGGAGGTAGCCCAAACAGAAGAGTTGGATGACCCCATGGAGGAAAGACTTTAAGTCAGAAAGTCATATAAAATTTTGATTCAATTTAACAATGGTGTTTTTATTTTATAGGCTGTCAAATTCAGGACATTTTTTTCAGCCATCCTATAATGAGGGAGAGTGGGGAACAATGATTTAAAATACAAAATAATCTTTCCTCTTGCCCCATCCTTACTCCCAGTTTCAGCTTTAGTGAGATAAAAGTAAACTTTTCCAGCTTACTGGACTCTTAAAAACAAAACATTAACAATAAGAATATCTAGAGAGGATGTGACATATCATCCCTTTTTCAAAAGTAAAGCAAAAGGAAAGGCAGGGGCAAAAAGTGTGTACCAAGACTGTAAGTAGAATCCAAGTGTAACCGAACCACAAACCCATAACTTAGTGGATGAAACAAATGACTAGCTCGCAAAGTGACCATCCAATCAGAAGTAAAGACAAAGGAGAAAGATTGAAGAAGACTAAATTGTGAAAGTTTTGGGAACGGTTAGTTTTATAGGAAAGGCTCTATTCACTTAGACATGAAGGAACAATAAAGATTTCAACTTATTTCCATCTATCATTGCATATGGTTTATAAAATATTCCAGTATAAAAACAACTAAAATCCCTAATTATGGAGTACGTACCAGTGTCAGTATGACCATGAACTTTATAAAATTCCACATCTTCTTTGAAAGCAGACCTGAAAGCTTCAGCTCTCTCTTGAAGATTAATACGCTTTGTCAACTCCAACTCTGACATGCGCTTTGCATGAGTTTGAGCAAGATCCACTGTACAGAGCCAATTAAAAAGAAAAAACAAAAATGTTAAAATAATTAAATTAGATTTAACATCTTTAATTCTCTTTCATATTATCATTTTCAGCAAAAGTCCTTACTTAGCATACTTACAAACTGATATTTTTGGGTAATAAAATAAGTAATGGAAATAATTTCAGAATACATCACTTACAATGCTAATCCACGATCTACTGAACATAGTTTTAAAAGGTGATCAGGACAATTCCCTTGTGAGGTTTCTGGGGTTCTCAAATGAGAGGAGAGAATAGAACCACAGCAAGTGCTCCCCACTCTTGTCTTAAGAGGCGACTGAGGGTCGAGTTGCCCAAGAGAGTGTGGGGCCATCAACACGGGGGTAAAGAATGGTACTCTCCTTCTCCTTATCACATGTGATAAGGTACATAGCTGCAAAAGGATAGGGCAGGTCCTCCAAGATATGGAGGTTGGCGAGGGGCTAATTAACTACTCATCATATCAACAACAAAAAAGTTACAGAAACCACTATGACTCAACAAGATGCCAGCTCGATTCAGGAAGGAGCAGACGTGGCTGCCGCCAGATGTCAAGTCACTTGGACTGGAGATGTGAGGGAAGACGACCATGCGTTTATGATGCTGCCTGGAAACCCAGTCAGCAGATTAACCTTCTGACGATGAAAGCTACAACCACGTAGAAAAACTTATATACTCAGGACAACTGGAAGAGGCTGGACACCATTATGGAGTAGGTATAATGTTACGCAAAAGAGCTAAGAACAAATTAATAGAATGGAAACCAATTTCAGAACACTCTGAAGGACTCTCTGTTACTTAATGTTGATCCCTCAAAAAAGTCATTTTTTAGCGAAAAATCCTTTTACATTTCTGCCCGTTATATGGAATCTGTTCTGGTCCTAAATTGTGGGTTCATTCATACTAGATTAAGACAAACTCTAACAACAGCCATGTGCTTCATCCACTTCTTTATTCAACAACTATCAGACTGCTATCAGCTTGTAACAGTTTCAATACATGTATTCGTAATCGCTATATCATTAATCGATACTAAGAATAAGATGTACATAACATGACATCCCCACTTTTAAGCTATTATTTTTGAGTAAATCATTTAACTGGAAGAAGCTTTTAATAATCTAAGTAGTCAACTTTGTACAGCTTCAAATTATTTTGGATATCAGTTATTGGGATCACTGTTCCGTCAACATTCATTTGGTCTTCATCATATTGTCTCTTGAACTTGAATGTTTGTAGCTCTTAATTGTCTCACTTCTATTAAAAAACATAACAGGGAATTTTAAAGAGTTGGTGTGGACTAGGCATTTATTCATGAAAATGTAATAAAAACACAATCACAACCATAAGGATCTTACAATTAGTGTAAAAGTGTGCCTAGTGTTTGGTGATGTGTTGTGGTCTTGTTGCTTTCTCGTGCTGCAACAGGGAAAGCTCTGCTCAGGGTGTCGGCCACATACATTTGTATCTTATCAACTTTAGTATCATTAGTTGTAGTCGTGGCGAGGCCTTGTGCAGTGGTTTCTTGACAATCACCTGAAGCGTTTTATGATCGCTGATGACCTCCACTTTCTGTCCATACATGTATCGATGGAAGTGTTCCGCAGCAAAAACTATGGCATCTCCTTCTAGATCTGCGCATAGTTCTTTTCTGTCTGTGTGAGTGATCTTGATGCAAATGCTATAGACTGGTTGCCTTGCAGGAGACCTGCTCCTAGACCTTCTGACGAGGCATCACACTGAATTGTGGTTTTCTTTTTAGGGTCATACGGCTTGAGGACTGGATCTTTGATCATTTTCAGAGATTTGTCCTGTTCATGTTCCCTCTTCCATGTTGCATTTTTCTTGATCAGGTTTCTGAGAGTCCATGTTAACTGAGACATATTTGGAATAAATGGCGCAAGGAAATTAACCATTTCAAGTAGCCGTTGGAATTCTTTTACGTTAGCTGGCTTTGGCATATTGTGAATAGCCTCGATTATCTCAGGGTCAGGTTGGATTCCCTCTGCTGATATCAAACGACCCATGTACTATGATGTACATTACTTGTCTTTTTTTTTAGTTGTATTTTCTTAGGGTTGAACTTTACACCTTTGTCTTTGGCTTTCTGTATCACTTGATTAAGTATTTTGTCACACTCCTCTTCATTGCAAACTGCGATTAGAGTGGCGTCTGAAAGACAAAAGACTCCACTTTAAGATGGCCACTTTCCCAGAAGAATGACAGTAAAGATATGAAGAGATACAACAGTTTGCAACATGGGACTAATGAAGGGGTTTCAAATGTTCTCTTCTGTAATATTTCTGAAGCACTGTTTATTCCATAAGGCATTCGAAGAAATTTAAATCTTCCGAATGGTGTGTTGAATGTAGTCAAGTACAAACTTTTTTATCCAATTTTATCTGCCAGTATGAATCCTTTTGATCAAGGATTGTGATGAATTTCTTTCCTCCCAGACTTGCTGATATTTGTTCAAAGGTTGGTATTTCAAACTGTTCTCTTTGTATGTACTCGTTGAGATCCTTAGGACCTAGGCACAGTCTTAGGCTGCCATCTCCCTTATTGGGCAAGGACAAGCTGTTTACCCACCCAGTCAGTAGGTCACTCTACCGGGCAAATTATTTCAGTCTTCACCATGTCATTTTTGTTTTCAGTAATGAGAGTTGCCATGGTAACTGTGCCATTCTTAATACTTAGTGCTTCACAACACTTGCTTGGTGAGGATATCAGTTGTAACGACATTACTGCTTTGAGACCTAGAACTGCATAGCTGTTGCCTGTTGTGACATAGACTTTGTCAACTATGCTGTGGCTTCCAACTGTAATTTCTGTTTCCGCAACACCATCAATTGGTATGTCTGTGTTTCCAAAAGCATTTAGGTTGACTTTGGTCTTATTCAAGGAACCACCGTTGATCTGTTCCCATGTTTTGAGGGGTATAACATTCACTTCAGCTCCAGTGTCAACTTGTGGAGACCTTTTGATCCTTTATTTCAATATCGACCTATAAGTTTCTTGTGAGTCGTCTTGTTCATCTAAAGTGTGAATGTTTCTGGGCTTGGCGCCTTTACTGTGACAGCACTTGGCAAAATGATTCATACCTCCGCATTTGTTACATGATTTTGGTGGGTGCGAGAACCCACACTTGTAACATGCCTTTTGACAGTTGTCCGCTGTCTGTTTGTTGTCAGTTTTTGTGACATGAGGTTTGAATTTTGCTCTTGTTTGATCATTTGTCTGTTTACTTTTCCTCACAACATCAACGGGTTTAGGGCCATTTTCCATTGTCCGCAGTTGAACTGTTGTCTGTTCCTCTGCATGAGCTAGACTGATTGCTTTCTCCAGTATTAACGTATTGTCTCTCAGCATTCATTGTTTGAGCTGTGGGGACTGAATGCCGCACACCAATCTATCACGGACGAGACTGTTGGTCAGTACTCCAAATTCACAGCTAACACTCAAGTTCTTAAGGCCTGTGACGAAAGCATCTACCCTCTCACCTGGTTGTTGGGATCTGTTGAAGAATAGGTATCTCTCATAAACCACATTTCTTCTTGGCTGGCAGTAGTCATGAAATTTCTGGAGGATTGTGTCAGGATTTCCACTTTCCTCTAGGGACAGGTGGAATGTATTGTATACTTCAAGACCTGTATCTCCAATCAAGTGGAGGAGAGTTGCTGACTGCTGTTCTTTTAACTTCTTATCTCTTTCAGTAGCAATCATGTAAAAAATGTATTTCTGCTTCCATTTTATAAAATTTTCCCCTGCATTTCCCTCAAAGGATAAGGGTGGGGGAAGAGGAAACACCTCTGACGATAGATTTCTAGATCTATTTTCAGTAAAAATCTACGTTCTTTGCCGTGGACCAGCTGTCTAGATCTCAATATCTTGACTATTTCTAGATCGAGGTTGAGGTTCTATTGTCTAGAACTTAAACTAGGCCTAGCCTTAAGCACTAGATTCTAGAGTTGTTTAACTCACTAGGTATGTATTACCCATTTTTATACCTATCTGATACTAGATCTATTCTTCTGACACCATGTTCTGGTACTAAATTGTGAGTTCATTCATACTAGATTTAGACACACAACAGCCATGTGCTTCGTCCACTTATTTATTCAACGACTATCAGACTGCTATCAGCTTGCAACAGTTTCAATACATGTATTCGTAATTGCTATATCATTAATCTTTTGAAATTTTTAAGAAAAATCTTAAAACTGAATTTGTCTGTAAAGCATTTTACTGATGCAATTTTTAGATTATGGATATTGTAACTTTTATCTCTCACATGTCAATTAATGTTTAATTATGTCTTTTATTATTATTTCTATTTATATGTCTTTGCTCCCTCTTCTTTTAACATGATGTCTATAAATAAACCCTTTTATGTCATTGTAAAATGCCACTCAGAACTGTATGGTGGATAGTCTATAAATTCATTTATTATTATTATTTTATTATTATTATTATCATTATTATTATTATTGTTATTATTATTATTATTATTATTATTATTATTATTATTATTATT
>JASKDV010215289.1:0-10093 GCA_032466395.1 Aegires albopunctatus | reverse complement strand
CACTTCTTATATCTGAGCATTGTATCAGTAACCGACTCACTCGGTCGCAATTGATAGCGTGTCAATTGCGACCGAATTACTCGGTCACAATTGATACTTTGTCAATTGCGACCGAGTGACTCAGTCGCAATTGACGCTACCATCAAGTAAACTTCTATTTTCTACTTTTCATTTTTCTATTATAATACATTTTTTTTTCTTTTTCTGCAGTCTTGTTATTTTTATCTTTGTTTGCCTATTCTTAGTAAAGTCTCACAACCAAAACGCTGCATTGTATTTGTATATATCTTCTTTCAGCTGAGTCATTTTATAATTTACATCACCTAATATCCTTTGTTTTCTTCTCTCCAGTCAAAGAAATCTTATCATGTTCTCGGCGAGAGAAAAGCATTTTTGGACTACGGAGACTTTCCCTGATGTTTTTCAAAATTTTTAAATCTTTGCTATGATTCATCCGTCCTCCCCCAATGGTTTTGTAGAGCATTGAGTTTTGCATCACGACTAGAATTTATACGAGGAACCAAATTATAAATATAAAATTAGTACTGTGTATAAAAACATTAATATGTCTTCTGGAAACGATTTAGAGGACTTCCGTAAAGAATGGAAGAAGGAACTGCATGTGAAGAAGCATCTGATTCAAGATCCTCTGCCATCAACTTTGAATTGTGAAGGTTCTGAAGTTTCAGATGTAAATCTTGGTACCAAACCATCATTGATGATAATTGAAGCAGACGTTCAGGATGATAACAGTTATGATGGATTCATCGCTGATTCACTTGATGAGCAATCTAAAGCTCCCCTTTACAATTACAATGAAAGCACAGACAGTAATGAGTATTATCCTTTCAGGATATTGACTCAATTTTTAAATGAAGCCCCTAAAAAGCCGAAACCTCATCAAAGCAGCAAACGGAAGCAAAATTTACCAGGTGAAACTTATTCAAAGAGGAAATATTTCCAATCAACGAGCTCATCCTCTCAGCATGGATCAAAAGTTCCTAATCCAAATGATTTAGTGACAGATAATTCAGTGAAAAAATCATCTGACGAGAAACCAGAAGATGGCAGTAAAAGAATGTTGGATCTTTTTCTGGCTGATTTGGTATTTATGCACATATATTTGTTATTTTTATAGTGATGTACTGCTGTTTAAAGATTTTTAATATTTATTTTATACATATAAATATAAAATAAAAAAATGTGACATTGTACAATTATGATTATGAGAGAGTTGTGGAATTATGACGTTATATGTTTCAAGTCAGTGTATTAGCAATTAAGATTGACATTACGTTTTGAATATTACTTGTGACATGATTTCCTTTCTCTCCTGCTTAACATGGCAGGATGCTGCTTCTTGAAGAAATATCCTATCATGGTTGACGTTTCATTACCAAGTAAACAAAAATCCTTTATTCCCATCAAAATTTATATGAAGAAAAGATATCAATCGATATGACTGTTATTTTTAAAACTTACGTATTGATCTTGTGATTTTCGTCTTTTGCAGGATGAAATCAACGAAATTCCATTTTTTGATTCAACCCTTCCAAGAGAAGTGGCAATCAAGATATTTCAGAATTTAGACATGAAATCGTTGTGCAGATGTGCTCAGGTCAGCCTGATTTGTTTTTGTTGGTCTTTTATGAAATCATATTCTTCTTTGCTTTTTGACTGATGGTAGAATCTCAGTCACACTATATTCAAATCCCTCTTACAAAAAGTTATATCGTATTGAAGTGGACATATCATTCTGAATCTGTCTTTTGGGAATGCTGGACATTTATAACCAGATCGGAGAACAATTTTTTTTTAGTGTTGCAAATGTTCTTAATTAGTCTAAGTCTATAAGGTTTTTTTTGAGGATCTTATTACGCCTATTAATTTACTATTTTAATTTGCCTTATAGGTCAGTCGGAGCTGGAAAAGTCTTGCTGATGATGAGCACTTGTGGTGTACCATTTGCCATAAACTTGGCTATGAAGAAAGAACGAGTGTTGGCGAGGCCCTGGCCTGGAAAAGCAAAGTTCAAGAACTCATAGAGGATAAACGGCTACTTGAAGCGAACTGGAAGGTGAGAAGATTCATTGATGCTAGAATCAAACTTATTTTGAGAATCAGTATCTATCTTGTAGGTAAAATAAAGATTGAAATAGATGTTCAGTCAGTATCAGTATCAACACTCAAGTGCAGACTCAAAGACTTGTCATCAATAATTATCAATTATTTTAGTATTAATTATGAATTGCTTTAAGATAATGAGGACTTAAGTGTTTAGAGAATTACACTGACTTTATGCTTCAATCAAACTTACTGGGAAAATCATCGCAAGGTAAAATAAAGTACAGTATCCTGAAACAAAGAAAATGATTTTCAACAGTAATGGACAGGACAGTATAAGTGTAACGTTTCGGGTGTAACCCTTCGTCAGACAATGAAACACAAGACGTAATAAACAAATATTACAAAATCTACATAATGTGAAAGTGAAGGAGGAGAGATAGAAAATTTAGATTTGGAGACCGGAAGGTAATGAAGTGATGAAAAAAAAAAAAAAAAATTAGCTAAGGAATATAAGGAGAAAAAAGAAATCAAACCGTAGAAAAAATAATAACTGAAAGAGACAGCTTAGGTGATTCCAGCAGAGAAACAATAGTTGTGATCCATGGGAAAATCATCGTCTTTTAGGTAATGATTTTTTGGCAAATGATCCGACCATGAAACGATATTTTTTCCTTGATGTCAGGCTTTGATCTGAAATGCAGCAAGAGATAAAAGCTCATTTCATCCAAAGATCCTGTAATTACTAAATATAGAACTGCCATGGTGGAAACGTAATGATGGTAACTATGGATGAAACTTGACACAGATATTGTCAAAGTATTAGCATATATATGTTGTATTCTTTTTAAATCCTCATTCTTTGTTCTTCACAGGCTCGCGTAGGGAGGCCATATGATTTAAGCTACGCCAAAGGGGGAGTTTTGTGCGCTGTCAACTCTCATGAGTCTACTATTGTGGCAGGGTAGGTCAGAAGAACTTCTTCATTATTTATTCTTAGCTGCCAAGTTTTCCTTATTAAACAAATTTGTTCCGTATTGGACCTTTTCATTCACAAAGTCTACATCATGCGAGTTCAAGCCGGTAATCCAACATAAAGGTAACCACAGTGTTGGTGGTAGCACATATTTCTATATCCTTCTCAGTAACGGTAATTGATGGTGTTCTTGTCGGCCATTTTCGAGAACCTGTGTGTGAACCAAACCAAAATACTCGAGTACTTCCTGGTCAAGTCAACCTTAACAGTGTCTAGATTTAGCGCTCAAGTCATAGTTCGCGATCTTTCCTTCGTTTCTTTGACTGTTGTTCTTATCATAATTCTTTTTTATGTTTAGTGATGCTTAAGTGACTGATTCACAATTTGTTGAAGGCGGCACGAGAGTGTTCCTTATTATGATTTTTGAAACTTAGCAGCTATGCATATTTTATTGACTACGCTGCAAGGGGTCATCTATTAACCTATAAAAGCGTGAATTTTACTTCCTATTTATATTTTTAGGCTCATTAGTTAGCGGACTACCTTACCCTAACCTTGACATTAATCCTCTACGTTCCTGTAGGCACATAAGGCACGTATATAATATCCTTCCACAGTGGCCTGTCTTTTGCTATCGTTCTTGCTCTTTTCCACTTCATTCCTATTACCCTTACAAAGTTCTAAATTTTTTCAAATTCATATTTTAATCAGCGATATTAATTGATGTTCCTTAATATTAAGGTTATTTAAATAAACTTTGGAATTGGAATATGTATATATATGCAAAATAATAAATTGGTTCACGGAATGTCATGTTGACGTCTATTGGTTTAAATTTTGTTTGTTTATCAAATTATTTCAGTTATACCAATTGTAGTGTCAAGTCGTGGAATACGCTGTCAGGTGACTCGTGTACGTTTAATGCCAGCAATACGTCAATGGTCATCGATGAATCGGTGGAAGACCTGGGAAGAATTCATAATGAGATTAAACATTTGAAAACAACGGCTCAAATTACCGCTGCTTCATTCAGACATGGTAGGGTTTGTTTAATTATAGTCATCACAGTGAGATATTGAGAGCTTGTGTTTAAAGTATTTGCATACACAAAGATTCGTTCTTTATCACAGTTTTTCTTTTTGCATAACGCAAATCTCACTTAATGCATTTATCTGTACATAATAATATGCCTTTAAATATTTCATTTCCTATAAATGCCCTAGAAAATCCTCTTATCATGTATTCTAGCTGTGATTTTGTTGTTGTTGTTGTTAAGCATAAATTAAAATGTCTTCTTGTATATATAGCATCTAAGCTTTTAGGTGCTTTACAAAGACTTTTCACTGCTGACCGACAGCAACATAGAACTCATAGGACAAGACTGGCAGCCTGTTAGCACGAATGCAAATTTTTGGACTCAGGCAACGCTGTCTTAACGGCCAGATATTTATTCACACCTGAATAAAGTCAGATAGATGGAACAAAGTGTGTTACCTAAGGACACACCACCAATGACTTGTAATTATCGAAAGAATTTTCATCTAGTGGGGTACGATCCCACCATATCACCCAGCCAACCAATTTTGGTAAGTTGAGCTGCTGGAATTTCTCGTTGGTGAACACGTTGTTAACCACTAGGCCACTAACGGCCCCATTAATCATGTGATATGTTTCAATTTTTATAAGTAATGAATTTACCAAGCACACATTTTTAGTCTCCATTTTACCAATTCACGTAATATCCGTTTCTATTTTCCTCATTCTGATTGAATTTAAATTAGTTTAAAACGTTGAATGTCCTTAAAGGATTCCTTTCATCATCTCTTTTCTTGTTTTCATGCAAAGGTTTCGTAGACATTTGGAGGAATGACGTCAGCCTAGATCCAGTCCATACGATAACGTTCAACAGTCCAGACATAACCAGCATGGGCGTTCAAGACCTGGACAAGAATCAGTCGGTGGTGGCCGCATCTCAAGCTACTCGGCTCCAAGTGGTGACTGTGGATGAAGAGGGAGGAAGAATGCTAGCTGACTTCAACATGAAGAATGGTGTACGTTAATCTCTGATTCTCAGAACGATTAATTTATATCACCATCATCATTATTACCAACTGCTTATCCCTTTTAGAGAACATGGTGTCTTTGACTTTATCATGGGTAAAAAAATTCTGCTTCAATCACTTTCTCCCCATTAACTAGTCTTGATGATACAGCTATGATGGAGATAAGGCAACTTCAATGTTACCGATGCTGATGTTTCTATTCAGTGCTACAGAGTGTTATCTTCTTGGGAAAACGTGGGGTTTAGCGCAAAACCACGCAGAAAGTTTGATTTTGTTCTCTGAAAAGTTGGTAGCTATTGAGATATTTCTAGAGGACCAACCATTTGATCAAAAAATGTTCAACGGCTTAAAGAGGATAATAGTATAGTTTTCCTTGACCAATGGTCACTTTGCAGTTTCATAAGGATAAAAAGACTAATAAATCATTTTTACTGAAACATTTTTTCCAGGTCTCAAATATACAATGGTTGCAGGATAAACACTCAGATAATTCAAGGCCTTGTTTACTCATTTCCACAACTGATTCAGTTTGGCTCAAAGATTTTGACGCTCACTCACAAGAACCTCCTTTATGCAATGCTCACCAAGATGAGATGAACCTGACAGAGGTAACAGCAATCAACAGATTTCAATAGATCTTATATTTTTAGACTTGAAAGGATTTCTTTAATTTTTAACATAAAAGACTTCATCACTCTTTGTTTCTATAGATCTATAGATTCTTCACTTCCCTTTTTATTTCATATTTTAAATTCATTTGTACAAAATCTTTGAATCATATAAATGTCATCTAAATTCCTTTTTTCTTTCATGAGTAAAAGCTCACATTTAACACTTTTCACATTTAACACTTTTCACATTTAACACTTTTCACATTTAACACTTTTCACATTTAACACTTTTCTTCTTAGAGCAACCTGACGGTTCTAGAGTTGCCACGGACTCAAAGCATGAATATCACTTGATCTAGATCGAAGCTTTCACCTAAGTTAACCATGACTTCATGAATGTTTTCTTTCAACGATGTTATAAGAAGATTCTAATCAAAAATTTATCTACAAAAACAGTAACCCGCAAAATGGACTCTTAATGGACTGGCAGAGCTAGTCGGACTAAAATGATAGGCGTCAAATCATTTTGTATAGTTTGTTACAAGATATCTCATAGCCTGGTCTCAATGTAACTACGAGATATCTCGCAGCCACTTCTCAAAGTGGTTATAAAATATTTCGTAGCCCGGTTAAAATGAGTAAAAGTAGAGTACACGTTATCAAGGAGGTATTTTGAATTGTTGCCATTTTACCGTACATAATGTGAATTCCTCTTGAATTGTTGCTATTTTACCGTACATAATGTGAATTCCTTTTGAATTGTTGCTATTTTACCGTACATAATGTGATTTTTTTTCTTTGTTCTCTTTCCAGATTCATTCAATCTTTATGGCACCTGTGACTTGCGTTGCTGTGAGACCAAAATCTACAGAAGTGGGAGTTGGTTTCAATATGACTACTGGTCCGTCTATACAGATAAAGGTATTTGTAATACATGGAGGAAAACCATTGATAATGACGATGATAATTATAATAATAATAAAAATAGTAAAAATAAGGCTGAAATTATGTGGACACTTTCAAGAAAGATTACATGATCTAGGGTTACCAAATTTGGCATAATTGCATAAAATAACATTCTTCAGTGCATAGCCCAGATTTTCTGTTTAAGTCGTTATACAATCAGAAACAATTGAAGAGTGTTTTTCCAAAACTCAGTAACTGCAGTTACGATGAATTTTACAGCCCTGTCTTTCAACATCAATAGTACGAAATTCTGATGGGATGTTACAAAATGGAACACCGATGAAGTCTCAAAATGATTAAAGCTTTGCGTACATCCTAACACATATATCTGATGATTATTCTCTCTTACAAAAAATATCACTGTTTTCCAAAAAATTTCATGAAATTATACATTTCCAATACAGAGTTTTGGAAAAACGCTCTTCAATTACAATTTCAATTACGTTCACTAGCCAATAAACTGTTTTTTTGGAATTCATGTAGGCGTTCATGTCCGCTCATCAAATCCATTGATTAAAAGTTTTACTGTTTCAGGCCCTTTCTTGAATAATAACGATAATGATACAAGGAGTCCAGGCAAGTCAGATAAGTCGGATGGCCGATGGAAGGTCGGATAAGTCGGATTTTGGTCGGTTAATGGGTCTATAGGTCGGATAAATCAAATTTTGGTCGGAAAAATTGACTTCAGGTCAGCTGTCGCAAATTTCGGGCAATATAACTATAAGGCAATGATAGTAATGGCGTGATCAGACTAACGTCAATAGTTGGAAGTGGAAAGTAAATTAATAAACTGGTTTTTATTTCCGGTTCGGGTGAGTGACTCCCCTTTATTTCAATTGAGATCTTCTTGTTCACTTCTCCGTGCCATTTTGTGATGTCTGATTGCGAGAAAATGTGGTAGGATTTTTTTGATTTGGCTGGTAGGATTTTTTAATGTCTCTTTGTACCTGGACACCTTATAAAAATAATAATAATAATAATAGATCTTCATTGTCAGCAATGTCATATTTTCATATCACATTATTAGTGCCCAGGGAATGGAAACATGTGAAAATCAGATCTAGTGCATTGCTCTATATATATATATATATTCTGTTTACATCATGTGAATTCTTTTTAATTTTCTCGTAAAACAAATGTTTCAAAGTACTAGAAACATTTTTTACTTATATTCTAGGAGTTTCAGAAACTAATCTGTAATATATTTTTTTAAAATTCTTTCAGGTAAACGTATACGATGCAGAAGCAAGAAAATTGAAAACAAGCCTGAAAGGTCACACCTGGCTAATATCAACCATACACATGCCGCAGGCCTTGTCCAATCGGCTTGTAACAGGAAGTGGCGACAGGAAGTGAGTTTTGACATTTCTGATTTACATTCGTGAAAATTGATTTTGAGGTCGCAAACATATGAAACATATTGCTTACCTGTGTTAAACACACACCGACTAAGAACCCAATTTTTCTAAGCTGGTGATGTAACAGCAACTTGAATTAGTTCTGCAGTATCATGAGGAGGAAAAAATGACCTTATTGGTCAGTTTTAATGTTGTTTTATGAGTTGCTTCCCCCTCCATATTCACCAGAGTGCGCCTTTTCGATGCTCAAGCTCAGACCACGCCCGTTTTGACCTTAGCTGGGCATAGTGCCAAGGTGACCTGTGTTCAGATGGATGAAGAAAAAGTTGTGTCTGGTGATGAGGCTGGGTTTGTTCGCGTTTGGGATCAGCGTATGGGCCGGAAACTGTGGGAACTTCACAACAGGTGAGAAATTCACATTAGGAAAGAAATTCTCTGAAGATTTCTTGCTATTTTCATTCAATGATATATTCAAATTAAAAATGGCTCAAGACAAACATGGTCATCTCTTATGAAGATGTTTCTCAAAATTTATCAACTTGGAAATCGGAACTAGATCTAAACATCCGATAATTGAAAGAATAAGAAAATTTTAAAAAATAAAGAGCATTCTTTTATAGCGCGTTTCCACTAAATGTGCTCAATGCGCTTTACAAAGTTTCCCTGACAGGCCATTGCAGTCCAAAATCCTTCTCAACCTCCCTGGGGGCATACATAGGTGCAACCCGATGAAAGGCGCTTCACTCTATCATACTGACAAGATCTTCCTCTACCTATAGCCAGGTACCCTTTTTTGACCTAGGTACGATGAGGAATTGCATGTAACTTTTTGTAAGGAGTCTTTCCTAAGAACTCAACATCACGCCCCAACAGGATTCTAACCGGGGACCTTTCGATGACCAGCCCAAATGTCTACCACTAGACCACGATGCCACAAAAGAGATCTATAGAGAGTACTTTTTTCTTTACTTCTTTTTTTTTTTTTTTTCCCCAGTGACAATTTTTCTTCTTCTTCTTCTTCTTCAAATAAAATGACAAAACTCAATTAGGTTGAGTATTACTGTCACAGCAGCAAAAAAAACCACAAAAATAAACCAAAAAAAAACAAAGATAGAAATAAAACAGATTTGAAGTGTTAGATATATGTATTAGTGTTGACTTTTGTGACGTAAAGCATAATCTTTTAAGGTCTTCTGTACCGTTTAGTTTTACGTCTTGTTTGTCATTAATCCTCATCAAATCCCGTCTGATCGTTCTTATCTACTCATGCACGTTCTCGGTCTACCGCTTCTTTTTGTGGACGTTTGCTGAAAGAAACTTGTCGTTGATCTGTTAGTATTAAGTTAGCTTATTAATTGTATGAATATCTAAATATTTTATATTGTAGCCTTATGTTTAAGAGTATCAACACTTTCGCTACTTCTAATATTTGGATTAAATTTATTCCACAATCTTGCAGTGCTTAGGGAAGAAAGAATGACTACGACAATCATTTTTAGAGACAGGGATGTTAAATGTCTGACAATCAGAGTTCCTAGTTCTTCTGTTACTTTTGTTCAGTTCATTTATGGGAATATAAATTTGACTATTAATTGCTTTAAAGAATATGACAAATTTATTTCTACCTCGTCAAATTGTTTTTTTCATTTTCTTCCATTTCAGACATCCAGTCCAATATTGTCATTTTGATGGACGTCTGCTGATCATAGGCAATGTGCCATGGCAAAAATTTCCAGAAGACGATGAATTTGAGTCTGTCTCATCTTTAAGGTACGTTTACGTTTACCCATTTTTAGACAAATGTAATGATGTATTAATATCGAATAATATGATGTAGTTAATCGTTTCAAAACTAAATTTTATATAGTTTAGTCGAGGCATCTCATTTGTCTCAGTTCTTCGTTTGTTTTAGTTTTGGGCCCAAGAAAATGTTTCACGATTGTTTTACTTAAATTCTTTTTATCAAAGACCTGATGTTTTTTTTTTATCGGAATTTAATGATCCCTCCCTTTTACTTTTAAATGAACAATATTATATCTACAAATTTTATTGTTA
>JASKDV010215278.1:0-10093 GCA_032466395.1 Aegires albopunctatus | reverse complement strand
ACATGATTATAAATATCTTATTTTGATAATTATAAATGTAAACATATATGTACTTAAATAAATTATTATTTATTATTAATATGATTTACTATCTATTTCCGGTTTAGTAGCAATACATTCATCATCTGGCATTTTCACATGATTATAAATATCTTATTTTGATAATTATAAATGTAAACATATATGTACTTAAATAAATTATTATTTATTATTGATTTGATTTACTATCTATTTCCGGGTTTATATAGCATTTTGATTATTTTTAAAATCTATTTATGCATCTATTAATTTGTCTTCGTATTCAAATCTTTCATTCATTCATTTTCATATTTTTAAAATTAATTAATTTATTTATTTACATTATGAATTAATGGGTGTATGCATTCACGAATCTCTTATCTATTTGGCGAAATGTTTTAAAACATCGGTCAGAATTATATTTTTTTGAAAATCATTTCCCCAATACTCTCTTCGCCTATTCGTCATACTGTTTTCTCTTCTCACTTCTTTACCTTACTTACAGTATTTCCTGACAGATGGTTGATTAAATTCAAATGAATATCCGTTTCACGTTCACGAAATGGGAGTTCAGCTTACATAACTATCAGTCTAACAGAAACAACAGACATGTCGTAAGAGGGACTGAATGTCAATGTTGTATCCTGGTTTCTGATTGGTCAGTGTAATTCGAGTCCGTTTATTTCATTGGTCAAGGGACTTTTAACGCTAGAAATGATCAAATGCGACCTACGCCACATAGTAAAATAAGGGAATTCACAAATGGTAAACAAGATTCAGAAAGGCTTCATCTTATGAAATTAACTCATAATATACTGCCAAAATGTGACTTGGGTACTTTTAGCACTGAAGTCTTTATTATTTTTTATATTTAAGCAACTATACATTTATTGATTTATTCGTCCACGTATTTATTGTATATGTATTTATTTAATTCATTATCGTATTCATATACTGACTAACCCATTATAACACTATGTACCATGAATGTTTTTTATCAACCGATATGTTTGCATTACGTATCGACGGTATCTATTCATTCACATCAGCCTGACCTTTGACCTACCTGTTGACAGAGAAGAAGACTATAAAGTTGGCAGGTACTGCCACCATGCCCAGTAAGAATATGTTGAAAAACATGTTACCTGCCAGACTTGCAGTACCAAAAGAGATGCCATAGCCTATGAAGGACAAGGCGAACCTGGAATTGATAGAATCAACGGATAAACCCTAAGTTGATAACGATGTGGTAATATAGGAAATATACTTCTATTATTTTTTAATAATGATGGTGATCTTGATGATGGTAATGATGATGAAGATGATGATGATGTGGATGATAATGATAATTGTAATGATAATGATAATGATAATGATAATAATAATGATAATGATAATGGTAATGATAATGATAATGATAATGATAATAATAGTAATAATAATAATAATAATAATAATAATAATAATAATAATAATAATAAAATTAATAATAATGATATTAATAATAATAATAACAATAATAATAATAATCATATGACAATAATAATACAATAATAATATAATGATAATAATAAAAATGATAATGATGATAATAATAATAATGATAATGATAATAATAATAATAATATTAATTCTGATTATGATTATGACGGTAATGATAGTAATGATAATAATAATGATGGTAATAGTGATGATAATGATAGTAATAATGGTAATGATGATGATGCTGACAACAATAACTTACCAGATAATACCAAATGGTAGTGTTACTTTCAATATTTTCCATTTCCTAAAAAGATCTATGTAAGTATAACGTTGGCCATTTTTCCTCGACTCCAGTTCTTCACGATGTATTTCCTGAAAACCAAATATTTTAACACATTATGTCTGTTATATTGAACCTAAAATATCAATTCATGATTTTAAATAACAAGGGAATAAAACGTAATTAAGTATAATAATTTAATTTTCTACAACGACCTACTTGGCCCATGGGGCTAAAGATTATCCCGGTTGATTGGCTGAAAGCAGAATTATGATGTGATGTGACTTTTAGACAATCTATAGAACGGAAGTACAAAACAATAGGATAGACCTAGGCCTATACCAGTACAAGTAGAACGGTTTGTGGTGAGAAAGAGCTCAACGTTTCATGTGCGGCGTTATTGGGTTGTTTGCTTGTCCTATCACATACGTTTAAAAGCGAACATTCATAATATAACACGATATCTGGATCTAGCCGTCACTGTTGTAAATAAACAAAGTTGACAAAAAAAAGGCAAATAAAATAAAATCATGCCATGTTATAAGTAAAGTGATCAAACCTCAAAGGTAGTCCTTGCTTTCGAGGGATATTCTCGGCGATGTAACCTTGCGATTTTACGGCAAATTGTATCGGCCTCATCCAACCTTCCTTGTACAGAAAGCCATCGGATGCTTTCGGGTATAAATCTGAACAAATGATGCAGGGAACAGAAAAATGCTTGGTCATATTATGCTTGCTTTTGGGAAAATGTAAATATTGTTTAATAATAATAATAATAATAATAATATATCGATCTAGATATAACCGAAAAATAGTTATAATATAATCAGAGGAAGTGGACCAATAAATATTGTCTGCCCTCAACTCGTATAGAAGACAAAACTCGACGTGGTTCAAGTGGTGTCACTTTGGTAAAACTGAAACGGGGGCTAATTTGATTGTTTACCTATTATTCTTATACAGTGCATGCGTGGACAATAAAGCACAGTATAAATTGTAGGTGGTGCTGAAGCCCCGAAGCCACACACCACTTGACGCCGCTGAGTGGTTCTCTGTGGGTTATCTTCTTCCATACCAGTTGAGGACAGATAGGAAAACATGTACATCACTTATACTGTACTTAACGTTAATCATGAAGTTGCTTAAGACCTAGTAGAGTTCTCAAATATCTAGATCTAGGATCTAGGCCAGTGGTTCACAAACTTGATACAGTCTGAATATCCTTATAATACTACGGATACTTGCTGAAGCATCGCATACAAAAATGGACTAACAGGTTATAATTAAGTTAAATATATAGAAAAATATCGCATTTAATAAAAGCATGCTGAACATAACTCTATGAAGTTAATTCCTTCCTGTATTATTGAGAATCATGACGTTGTTATTTCTTCAATATTTGGTCTTATGTTTGAGAGACACACTCTTATTTCCACATCAATGCATTGAAAAGTGTCTCTCTTTTCACACTTAACTGTATAATTGTTTAGGAATGCTTCGGAGCGCACCTAAAAAAAAGCTCTGGGGCGCAACAGTGCGCCGTGGTTATAGACATTCACCGCTAGATACAAATTTTCTCGATAACCACTAGTCATTGGCGATGTTTCCTTAGGTAGGACACTTTGTCTCATCTACGTCACTCGACTCAGGTGTAAATGAGTACCTGGTCGTTAAGGCAGTAGTGTCCGTGTCCGAACAATTTTAATTTTGTCTTACAGGTTGTCAATCTTGACCGATGTGCTCCGCGCTGCTGTCGTTCAGGGGGTATAACAGTCATTATAAAGCGCCTTGAGTACGGCTACGCTGTGGATATATGCGGTGTATAAAAGCGACTTTTACTCTTTTTTTTTTAAAGTTTTGTCCGAAAAAGATGCGACGAGTCGATCATCTCACTTATAGTATCTTTGATTAAAAGTAAAATTAGTTATAATTCAAGTACCCGCTTAGATTACGCTTATTGACAAGGAATCTTAGCGTCAAAACGCTTTATATTACACTTTTTAATTTTCCCTAGCCGACAGCAACACAGAGCACAAAGAAAAAGACTGGCAGCCTATTAGGCGTGATTGAAATTTTCAGAGACGGACAACGCTGATTAACGGCCATATATTAATTCACACCTGAATCGAGTGAGGTAGATGGGACTTAGCTAAGGACACAATATCATCATTAACATGTGATTATCGAGACAATTTGGCGTCCAGCGGAATACGTTTCCGCCAAGTCACCCAGCTGACCGGTGTTGGAGATCGGAGATGCTGGAATTTCTTGTGAACAGTGTTAATCACTAGACCCCCGACACCCCGGAATAAAGAGAGGTTTAGTTGATGAAAGAGGCACGTACAATAATTATTCTAAAGCCATTTCTTTAAGACACGGGGGAGCGGATAGCTCAGTGGTTAAGGCGCTCGACTACCACGCCAAAGGTCCCTGGTTCAACCCCGTGCAGGCGTGAATTTGAAATCCAAAATTTTTTCTGGTTTCCTTCTGCCCCCCTTATCCTTAAGTTGCTAGGATATAGAGTGCCAAGTCCTATCGGAGATGGACTATAATATCGGAGGTCCCATGTGTATATGTAATATACGCATGTAAAAGAACCCTTGACTGTTTACAAGGCAGTCTAGGATAACCCTGATATCACCAAAGTAGTGGACATGGGTAAACTTCAATACAACAACAAAAAGCTGTCTATAACTGCCACTCTTCTCTTTGATCTTTCATGATTGACTTTAGTTCTCTAAGCCTATCTACATATTGGATTTAAGAGGCTTGTCACATCGAAAGTTATAATATGGTTTTTATTTTTAGTTAATGTAGGTGATCTTAATCAATCTTTAGTCTGTAGATGTGCCATGCGTAATATGCTTTCTTTTTAACCTATTTATTCTTTTCCCAACAGACTGCTTTCAACAATGGATTACTTATGTTAACTACTCATCGGTTTATGTGGAGAGACCAGAGAAACAGGGTTTGTGTGATTTCTTTTCCTTCTCTTCTCCTTCCATATTTTTATATTTCTACCTTGCCCTCCTCTCACTTCTAATCTTTTTTATTTCATCTTGTCCATCCCTTCTTCATTGTCTTTTTTTCCCTCCTCTTCTTATTTCTTGCTCTTCGTTTTTTCTTCTCTTTCTTCTCCAATTAATATTCATCACTATAATTTCATAAGGTCACATAAAAATTGATAGTGTTTAGCTTAATCTAAGAAACTTTTTGAAAGTATTAGAATTCTTTTGCTGATTTATGTTTTGTCTTTTCATTATAGTTTAAATTTCAATCTTTGTTTTTCTGCCATCAACTATATCTAGTTGTTTTGATGAAATATTGGTTAAGGAAGAAAGTTGCTATAGATATCCCCCTCCTCCCCTTCCAATTCTTTTTTCTTCCTATTCCTCCTCTTCCTCCAACTTCCTCTCTTATAAGGTAGTGTGGTTTCAAATTCTGGCATTCATTGCATTGTCTAAGAATTTAAGCATATTGAAGACTGGTCTGTTTCTTCATATCAATTTACATGTACTTGGTTTTGTTTTGAATCTTTTTTTTTTTTAATGAAAAAAAAGACAATTCTTATAAATGTGCTCAATGCTCTTTACAGAGTTTCCTTGGTAGGCCATTGCAATCCAAAACCCTTCTCGACTGATCCCCCAACCCCCTCTAGCATACTGACAAGATCTTCCACTACCTATAGCCAGGTACCCATTTTACGCTTGGGTGCGGTGAGGAAATGCATATAAAGAGTCTCTTCCATGAACTTAACATCGCACCCAACTGGGATTTGAACCTGGGACCTCTCGATCACCAGCCTGAATGTCTACCACTAGTCCACGATGCCATGTATGAACATGATATTAGATGATGTAATGTGGATGATGAAATTATGATATTGATTGTTTAGTCTTATATTTAAATTACATTTTTTTAAAATTATCTATAGAACTGTGTGATCAGCGTACCCCTTGCCAGTGTCAAAAGCCTCGATGAACAGCCCTCAGGCTTTACAAAAAGGTTGGCGTTCAATGATTTGTTTATCTTTTCTTTTCTTATTAAGAACGTGTAAAGTATTCTAGTCAGAAAGTTAGTTTTTATTTTTATTCGATATTCTTAATTTTTTTATCACAACTAGGACTGTCAAATATGGATCATCAATTGATTCTCTTCTGTTAAATAGGGATTCTCCGCTCATAAACTTTCTCTAGCACAATAAGATTTTGCAGACCTCCACAAACAGATTCAAGCATTGCGTTTGCACCTCATTGATTTTAAGTCTTGCTTAATAAAATTATTTAACAAATCCAGCCACCTTGAACTTGAGTCCTTCAGACCTTAACCGTGGCTAAAAAAGTACAGGTCTTCTATAACGGTGCTGCAAAGAGTATTTTAAACATCTTGTGAAGGTGTTAAAAGTTTTGTATGCTGGACTGTGGTACATTTGAAGAGGATGTGTTTACGATTTCATTATCTTGGCCCCAAAGTGCACATATTGGGGTTTTGTCTGGGAGGATTCTCTTGCGGTGTGCATTCAGAGATGATGTGACGAATGCCTTGAGCGTTTCACAAATTTGCTTGACATCCATACACATGGGCCATACTTATTTTCTCTGTATCATTCCAATTGCAGTATATATGTGTGAACTGCATGGCATCAGCCAATGGTTGTTTGGTCCTTCCTCCCAAGAGAATTGGAAGGACCTTTGAGTTTGAAGTTGCCATGTGCTTGACGACTCTTCTTACTGTAGACACTAGTTCTCATGCCCATTTGTTAAGCCAATCTTCCTTTTTGCTTGCTTTGATTACTTGTTTGACTGTCCCTTGGTCTTTAGTATAGATATCCAAAAGAGCTTGTTTATTGATGGAGTCAGTCTGCTCACTCATTGCCTTTTATGTTCTCGGGGCCAGGTATCTTCTGCATGATGATCTCAACATCAATGGTTTCCAAAAGCTATCCATTGTCAGAGGGAGTGATTAACATGTACTGCTATTTGGTCATTTTCTGAGGTTTCCAAAATAGTAGAGAAGATCATAGTGTTTCTTTTCTTTTCTATATAAGTAGTGAAAAGAGATGTCAAATCATGGGGCAACACTCTATCACGATTGCTTCTACTTTATACTCTAGTTTCCCTCATTCATGTTTAACGTTTCATCTGGATAATATTATATTCTTACACTAAATTCGGCGTTCCTCTGAGAGCCAACCCATCAGTGTCAAAATGTATTCAGGTCTCTTTGTATTGGGCAATAATGATTTCAGGTTTCCTTTATCGTTCGTTTGAGATCCATTCTGTCTTTAGTACTTTTGTTCATTGCCAATTTTTAAGGTTTTCTGTACAATGCCCAATGGCTGGTTTGTTTTTTTTTTTCTTTTTTTCTTTGTTTGGAAGCATTTATTTTTTTTACAGTTTTGGAGAAGGTGATGTTTCTCTTCTTCCTCTTTGGTGACATCAAGGATGAATTTCTACTGCAGTCTTTTGATCTTTTTCCATTTATCTTATTGTTTATCACAACCAGATCTAGGACTGCCAAAAATGGATCGTCAAACAAATCATTCGCTCTTATTTAATTATTCCCAACTCTAAGACTTTTCTTTAGCTCAATAAGATTTTACAGACTTCCACCACAAATACATTTCCACGTGCGTGCATTTATCCCACGTTAAATTTGTGTCAAAAAGGGTTGGACTAGCAGTTCCCATCATTATACCTAAAGCCTATAAGCTAAGGAAGCATTGTTTCTGCACTTCCCACAATGAGGATATCCCATTTTGAGATTTAAAAAAAGGTCGATTAATAATCATTTCATCGCATTCTTTATTTCCACAGTGCTAAAATAATTGTTTATCTTTCCCCTGCAATACCTGGTCAACCCCCAGGGCCTGTAACGCAGAGTGCGCATGACTATATTCGCCTTTCTTTCAGAGAGCTTGGACAAGTGGAAGTAAGTCCTAGAAAGATACAAAGAAGGCCCATTTTTATAACTTCCGTACCAGATTTAATTTTTAACTTGCTAAAAGATAGTTTATGATTTAAGACAAGAGATGAAAAAATATATGTACATGTACTTAGGTTGTATGTTAATGAATGTTTTCCGCTTAAAGGAAGGATATTTCTTCATTTGTAAAAATTTAGTGCATTAATCTACTCCTGAATTGACATAATCATCACAAGCCAAGTGAATGATTCTTATAACCATGGAGAAATGTCAATGCATGTTTAAGGCAATTTTTTTGACAGTTAATTTTTTTCATATGAATTATCTCCCTTTGATTTTAATCATTGGAGATTTTTAAACTTTATTATTCTTAAGTGTAGCTGATTTTTAGCTTTTCAATCCTTGTTTTTAATGCTGCAGTTTTATCGCAGTCTGAAGGAAGAAATTCGGAAAAAAAGCTGGGATAAACCATCCCCTGCTGCTGGGCCTTCATCAACACCCAATAATGCTGTTGGCATGGTAATTTTGAATTGATCTCTTTAGTATGAAATGCATTTGATAAACGAGTAAAAGCTCTTTTTGCTCAACTGTTATTTTAATGTGTGTCTTTTAGATGTTCCTGTATTAATCAACTTTCAATTTTTAAATATATATTTTAAATATGTTTAATGTGATTTGTTCTTACCGTTTTCACTTTGATCATCATCATCTTCAGATAATGTTATTTTATCTTTGTCTTAAGAAACTTTATAGTGATAAGCCTTGGTCTTCTATGCTACTATTGAAGATACGTTTTCATATAATTTTCTTGGAAATTTTTGCAATTTTATTCTTACTTTTTTATTACAGTGTGATTTATTTATTTTTTAATCAATTTATTCACTTTACTGAGATCATTAATTAAATGCTTTTTTGTTTGTATAAAAAAAGAACATTTGTTTTATTCTCTTTATAGCTCCCACGTCAACGTCCGGGCATTGTTGGCATCGAAAGATCACTTCAACAGAGGAATAAAGAAACAAATAAGAATATTTCCAAGGCCTTTCAAGACCTAAATAATTTAATGGATAAGGTATATCTTTATACCCTTACTGATTTTATTTTCTATGAAACAAAACAGCAAAGATATTATCATCATCATCATTATTATTACAGTGGTGCTTCATGTTTAATGGCATCGGATATAGCGAGAACTTGCGAATAATGAGACTATTTCAAATCCCCGGGGTTTTTTTAATTATTATATCTCTATTAGAGAAAGAGCTGTTTTAACGATATCAAGCAGTCCAAAGACCTAGAATAACGAGACTTCGAAAACGGTTATCTTTCAGTAATTATCATAATTTTCAACAACACACATTCATCCACACACATTCGTACGACACATTGACAATAAAGCTGTAGAACGAGAGAAAGTAACACAGTAGGTCTACACACCACTGCCACCAGCTTGTATTACAAGGCTCGCACACAATGGCACAGCTAACAATCCTGAGACGATTCAAGTGTTGTTCACCTGTATGCAATAAAGGCTTTCATAGAGCATAAAAAAGTAGGCCTAACATGTGTGGCTTACTTCGTAGATCTACACACCACTGCCACTAGCCAAAGCGTTGTGACTGGTCGCCTCTCGGAGACCTACGAAGTGCTGAATCGTGCCCAGCACTTGCCACAAGGCATTGACTTATTTACTGCATTATTATTATTTTCACCACACTGTGAATTCTCAAAAAAGAAAGAGATTGACTATTGATTATGGAAGAAGTGGAGACACCTCAAACCTCAAAGTAGGTCATAGTATGGTAAATTGAAAGTTTCCCCTGGAAATCGGGAATAACGAGTATTTTTGTTTGGAACGGAGACTCTCGTTATACCCGAGCTCCACTCTATTGATATTATGTTAGTATTAAAAATACACAGTTATTGTTTGTTTCCCATTCTTTAGATTTTAACTTTTTATTTCTCTTTGCTTATGCCTCAGCTTTTGTTGTTTTTGTTTTTGTTTTTGCAAGGAAGGGGGTTGGTTCAGCTTACAAATAATTTTCTTGTTTTCATTAACAGGCAAAGGAAATGGTTTCTCTTAGTAAGGCCATTACAAATAAAATAAAGGATAAACAAGGAGAAATCTCTGAAGATGAGGTAAAGTATATTTTTGGCTTTGATCAATAATTCATGTTTAGTTCTTTGTCATTTTTCTCCTCATTGGTGTACCACAGATAGATCTGCAATTCAAGTCTCCCAAAGTGCAAATGCTAATAATAGGACTCTATGGCTAGGGGTTTGTTTGTTTGTTGTTGGGTTTTTTTGTGGGTTGTTTTTTTTTTTAGGGGGGGGGGGGGTGGGGTGTTTGTTTATTATTATTTTTTTTTATTATTATTTTTTTTT
>JASKDV010215267.1:0-10094 GCA_032466395.1 Aegires albopunctatus | reverse complement strand
TGTGTCTTATTGCATGTCCAACATATCTTAGTTTCCTTTTGTTTATCTCTGTATTCAGTTCCATTTGAATGCCAAGCCCTTTTAAGACACTGTTGCTAGTTCTTTTCTCAATCCATTTTACTATGAGTATTCTGCAATAGAACCACATTTCAGATGCATTCAGTCTATTTATATCTTGTTTTTTGAGGGTCCAGGCTTCACAACCATAAATGGCAACTGATGGCAGTGGCCATGCATGAGACTTTTCAGGATATTCAGTTTCAGTAAAGTTGGAATATTTCAGACTAGTAATTTTTCATTTTGCTATACTGATTCTTGTCTTTACTAAAAGGTAAAGCTCTATAAATCTATGTTAATAGAAATACAAGATAGACAGAAATAAGATCCCCAACTATTATTTATCATTTTTGTCATTTTAGTAATTATCTTGATACAAATTTATTATTTTGGTAAAAATTATCTCCATAAATCCATAAAAACGTCATAAAAACTTCAAAAATTATAAAAAGAATTTTAAAGGTAATAACATCACTATTGATCGATACTCCATATTTGGATCTTGAGAGTTAAGCAAGTGCACATTCCTATCATGAATTACCTATTAACTACATTTAATGCATTACATGTTGGCAAAAACCAGCACAGAAGAACTATTCATGTTTTATGTTTTCTAAGATTCATAACTTATTTCTGGAATGTTATAAAAATTCAATGTGTAAGAAAATCATCCCCTTGGAAGTAAATATTATCTTTAGCTGAAGGCCATTTGTTTTTCTCCATAGTTGTCTTACCCGGTCAAAATGATATGAAAGAAATTGATATTCCTATTGACCCTCCTTTTATTTTCCATCATCTAGAAAAATCAAAGTCCCAAAGCAAATCAAGGGGAGTGAAATCTGGCCAACCTGCGTCAGTCCAGAAATCCAAATCAAATCAACAGACCAAACAGCCTTCACAACCTCAAGATGCCTCAGCTCAAGGTTTACCAAGTGCCCCAAGACTGATGAAAACCACTCCATATGAGTTTTGTCAGGCCTGGAACTCATTGAGGCCCTGTCAGGGTATTCAGCCCTATGCTGAAATCCTCAAGCAAATCTCTCCTGTCAACCTTCCCTCAGGTAAATCCTCAAATACTATTGAAGAAATAATCATGATGCTTTCAGAGATATTATGTTGCTGCTATCGGATTCTTTAGTTTTGGTAACAACTTTTTACCACCTTCTTAATAATGTATATTCTGGTTCTTATTACAATACAATGATTAATAGCATCTCTGCTTCTTCTGTGATTAAAATTATAATAGATAGCATTACATGCAATTGTTCAATGATCTCCATAAGCATGGCACAACAGACATGTTTTTTTGTTTTTTTTCTTCAAATCTTTATCATGATACAAGTTCATATCTGTTTCTCTTGCAAAAGATGAGAAAGATTCATCCATTAGTTAAGATTGTTTTTAAAATTTTATGTAATTAAATATTCAATGATTGATGGGTAATCTAAAATCAAAGCGGTCTTGTACTTTGTAAATTTGTAGAAAAAAAGTTTATTACATAAACAAACAAACCCTGTCTTGTCTTTGAGCCATTGATTAATATTGCTTTGTTTCTCTGTAATTTACAGTGATAAGCAATAAGTTAGATGGACAAATGCTACAGATCATTGTTCGCTGTGTCTATGAAGAAATGGTCATGAAAGGTGAGTAAAATCTTTTGTTTAATCATCGTAATATTTGGGCTCATTTACTTAGAGTTTCAGTAACTATTTTTTGGCATAAGCTTTTGATCATCTTATCTTCTCAAGTTTATTTGAAAAGTCATTAGATTTTATTTTATTTTATTATTTTTTTGTGTGATTATAACTCAGCTGCATCTCTATATTCTCCTGTTATATTTTCACAGGTGAAGTAGAGCAAGGCTACCAAATATTGGATAATTTGTGCAAAGTTCCCCGCTTTTCCACTGTGTCGATGTTCATGTCCAGCAAAGAAAAGAAAGGTGCGTACTTTGTTGCTTGTGATAATGGCAGTAAGGTTATTCAATTATTTGTAAAACATTTTTGATGTCATGATGTATAATAAAATACAAATAAAGAATATATTAGTTTAATCTTATATCACACTTTATCAAAAATAATATAAAATCATGGTTTGTATTCAAACAAGAACAATCATATTACTTCAAATTACTTGTCATAAGAATACTTCTGCACAGAGTCAGCAATTTTGTTCTTGAGTCATTTCACTTGTGGATATAATGTTGACAGTATTGCATATAGACAGTATGCATATTGACAGTAGTACTCAACCCCAAATGAGTTTTGTTAGTTTATTTGAAGAAGAGAAAGCCGTTTTTCATGGTGATTCAATAAATCTGTTATCTCTTTAGAAAAAAATGTTACTGAATTAACTGTGAAGTATGTGTTATGTCTCTTCCATTGCAGAGGTATCAAGTGTGTTAGACATTTTATGCAAGACGAGCTCCAGTGCCTATGTTAAAGAGGATATTGTGCGGCTAAAAAAGGAGTATTCTGTGAAATAGAGAATACTTGAAAGTTGATGTATTGCATTAGATATACTATTCTGAATTGGTGAAATGTGTGTGCATGTGTAAAACTATACAAAAGAAAAAAAATATATGAGACCCAGTCAAAAAAAAAACAAACCCAAAAGACTAAAAGTAGAGTTGAAGTTGAGATAATTAAGATGGTCTGTTTTACGTTGTATTGATTATTACTTTTTAAAAAAATCTTCAATGTTTGACTTGAATTTCTTGATTTTTTAAACAAAAAAACAACTTATTTTTACATAAACTATACTGACAATACCCTATCTCCCCTTTCCCCTTCACATGATAAAGCGAATGAACCTTTGCTAAAATTGTCACAGTTGTTCATGATTGTGAAATAAAATTATTTGAGATAAACTACAAGTACTTGTAGGAATGTCATTAGCTATGAGTAGCTTGAATGGCTTGTTGATGTGCCAAGATCTGATTTGTGTTTATCAATGTTGTTAGTGTCATGTGATTCAGTTGTTTCTTTTTTTGTATGGTGTTATATTAAAATCTGTTAAGGAAATTTTTTCAAATTGAATTTGTTTAAATTGGTTTTTGTCTTGTTTTGTAGTAACAAGGTGTCCAGGCAAGTCAGATTTTGGTTGGATGGCTGATGGTACGTCAGATAGATCGGATTTTGGTCGGTTGATGATGAAAAATTGGTAGGAAAAATTGACTTCCTGGTCGGCAGTCAAACATTTTTGGCTCTATAACAATAATAATGGCATTTCAGACTAACGTTAATAGACGAACGGGAAAAGTAAATTAATAAACTGGTTTTTATTTATGGTTGGGGTGAGTGACTCACCTTTTTTTCAATTGCAATCTTCTTGTTCACTTCTACGTGTCATTTTGTGATGTCCGATTGCGAGAAAATGTGGTAGGATTTTTTATTTCGCTGTTAGGATTTTTAAATGTCTCTGATACCTGGACACCTTGGATAAGCAAAGTATGCATATTACGTGTGTAACCATATTTTTCATGTAACATATAAAGATTTCTTAAGTCTCAACTTTATGATTATCAGATTAGTGCTGTAGACATTTAAAGTTCTTTGCAAACAATATTACTGTAGCTGCTAAGATAAGGTTGGTTTATTCCTTAGACTGTATCTCCACATCAAGGACCAGCTCACAGATTTTATAGCGATCATACAAAAAAATTCGGTTTTTAGTTATTAGCAATTTTTTAGGATCTGAAATGATATTAAGATGGAGATGAAATTGATGAAATCATGTCAAAATAGTTGATGAAATATCAGAGTAAAATAAAAAACACAATACATTTGTTTGGACACATTTACATTAGCAGCAGTATGTTTGGTTCAATATCTGACTGATTGAAAATGGTTCTGATGGTTGTAGAATGTAGACTTTACCAAAGGGCTATTCATATAATTTTTACGCATTATATTTGGTTTGACAAAATTCCTTAGTCTTAATTATGATCTGTCTCTCCGTTTCTTAAGATAAAAAAAAAGGTTAATTTTTGAAAATGATCATTATTCTCAGCTGTTCAATTTGAGTTGAACCATTGACTAATCTTTAGATTAGTAAAAAGCTGGTAAAATACTTTATCTATGGGTATATACCTTCACATTTTATAAGAGGACATTACTCATCACAGTTATTAAACATGAAAAAAATAAAAATGACAGGATGGTAATTAGCAATTTGAATTTTGTTTGACTTTTGGAAGTCTAAAACAATAAGTACACTATTACCTTCACTTTCATAAGCCTTTATTTTGAAATAATGGCAACTTCTACTCCCTTTTTATTAATTTTATACTTTGCCTTAGCCTTAGCCTTGTCATCTCCATCTCCATCTCCATCTCTATTTTATAAAATTTTGCATTAAGCATTTCTACTCAGTGCATTGGATACCAGGCACACTTTTGTTAAAGGACTAGTTTTGCATCAAAGAAACATATTTTACAATTGTCATGTTTGTACCTGTCACCCAAGAAATGAAAACCTTTTATCTCGGTTCGAATACAATAGAATATTTCTTTAAGATCTGTCCAGGTTTCATGTCTCCAGCCCCAATCTCATCTTGCTTCCCCACCACTTCAACCACCACCCACCAAAGAAAATAAAGATTAAAAGCAACAACAAATTCATGTGATCTGAAAAAAGACATGACAGCTAATATATTGATTTATAGATTATGGCATTGGTAAAAATGGATTTCTTAAAATCTTCTTCTTATCGTTGAAGAAAATGTTCCTAACATCTTTGCTCTCAGACAATGAAAATGAATCTCTTTTTGTTAGTGATATCTTGAACTCACCGATGCTCGGTTAATTGGAATGGGATGTTTGATGTTTGACAGATACATTAATTCTGGTTTATAATGTCTATCTTGTCTACCAACCTGAAATTTTTGATACCTTCTTCAACTTCTTTTTTTATAATTTATAAATGTAATACATCTATGAACTTTTCTCAAATTTCTCTCAGAAAGATTAGCAAGTGCTGAATTTTTTTATTTCTGCTTCTTTCATTTCATATTTGCCATTGGTAACTTCTTTGTCATAACCTTTCATCATGGTGTTTTGTGTATGTGATAAGATCACCACGAATTGAAATTAAATAGTGTAATAATCCATTCAATGAAAGTGTATCCTTACTAATACTATCTAGATTTTCTTACACTAAAATGTTTACAATATAGCTAGAGATATGGTTAAGAGAAGATTAACATTTTAGAAATTTATTTCTTGAACAGTTTTACACCATCAAAGCTACTGAGGCTATTTAATTAGATGGACCTCATAGGAAAGGAATAATCTACCTATAGAATTATTATCAGAAAGCTTCCAACCATGTAGGACTCATAAATCTTTATTAAGGCTAACATTAATGCACCGTTTATCATTTAAGACTGATGAAGTCGGCCGATAAATGGAAGAAGAAAAGTCCATTGAACATATTTTTAAAGGGGATAACAGCACCAAATGTATGAGTTTATTACTGGCATATCTTCTACAGACATTGCCTGTGACGAAGAATAGGAATTCAGGTGCTAAATGGGAGATTATAGCATGAAATGAGTCTTCCTAAACACATCCAAAATCATTTTCTGTAGTTCATAGTGTAATGGCATGTCTTTTTGCTGTTTTCATTATGATGCCTTATCACACTGACATTTGTCAAAACAAGTGGAGAAAATATTATGAAGGCATGGATAAGAGAGATTCAGATAGATTACTGTACTGTTACTTAATAATAGTGAAATCCTGGTATCCATTACTTTGTTCTTAACTGATTGACCACCACCAGGCCATTCCATCCAAAGAGACCATGGCCACTTTGTTCACATTGCCTGACTATAGGTACATGGCTGGTGGTTAAAATACTTCTTTAGATAACACTTGACAAACTAAACCATTTCATATGGTACAAAGGCATTTATTCTAATTGCTATGTCTTGTATACCCTACTTTTATTTTTATGATTTCTAATCTTGTCTAGCATTGTCCAATTTTGCCGGTAGCCAAAAAGTTTTGAAACAGTTAAAACTGATTTAAAATAGACCATTACATATGCCCACTAGTGCCTCTTTTATTTCAACTTCAACATTGTATGTTCCCAAAACAATAATTTGTTTTCTTCTTATGTCACGTGCATTCGGCCAGAGAAAGGGCCCTAAAGCACTTCATTTATAGAAGTATATAGGTAAGCTATGAAGATAGTTAATTTTACAAAGAATCAAAACATATTTTTCTATTCTATGAATAATTTTACAAAGAATCAAAACATATTTTTCTATTCTATGGATATTTTTCTTTATTTCTCACGTCAAATCTTTTGCCTGTAGTCATTGTTATTCACTCACGCCCACTTAATGTTGTCTCGCAAATTCGTCCTGCTCACAACCCTCAATTGCTTTCCATATCTCCGTGCACGGTGTCCTCCAGTGTTGTCTATCTGCTGATATATGTCTGATTCTCTGAAGGTCCTTGTGGGATATTAGTTCATTATTAAGGGTTTCTGGCAGCATTGTGACTGGACGTTGTTTATATTTGGTCCCATTTTAGAAAATTGAAGGTCATGTCCTTATTCGCTGGGATTTCAGAATTTCGTATTTATAAAAATGTGTCCAAAAGGTCATCGTCCTGCTTCAAGTATTTGGAGGAGGAGATTTTGGATTCGGTGCATTGCTTGTTTAGTGCTTTGTTGTTAGAATGGAAGGTTCAGTTGGATACCTTATTCCTGATATGATTCTTCTTAGTAGTATCCAATGTAAGGCGTCCATCCTCATCTGTCTTTGTCATGCCCCAGTTTGCACAGTTGTCAAGCAGGATGGATTTTATTTGCGGCAAGTTTTGAATGTTGTTTGGTTTTTTTGTTTTGTTTTTTTGTTTTTTTTGGGGGGGGGGGATTTTGTTTTTGTTACTACAGTAGCTTATTGTTGTTCTTCCTTTCTGGTTTTAAGTTGGTCATGAAGAATTTAAAACTGACTCAATATGTTTTCCTTTGCATCATTCTTCAGTCCTGTTTTATTTCTATATTTTCCTCTATTTTCTGTGTTATAACTGAATATCTTTTTTTAATGCTTTTTTGAAGTCCTCAGAGGTCTTCAAATTTCATAGATACTCCCAATATATAATATTGACATATTCCTTTGATTTTGTTATACATTTGAAGTTCTCATTTTTTCTATCCAATCTTATTCTTACTCGTAATCCTTTTTATCTCATGTTTTCTAATAGATTATGTTTGTTGAGAATATTTACCTTGTGTCCTTTTAGCAGTGAGTGTGGTTTGTCATTGCATATCATATATAGAATTCATTGTTTTTTTGTTTCAGTAGATCTGATTTATTTCTTGAAAAATAACATATCATACAGTATTAAAAGCTTCTACTAATTCAGTTTTGTATTTTCACAGTTACTGGCCTTTGATCAAGTTCTCTTTTCGTTTAAATTTAAATACATTGTATTTCCTGATGGCCATTTTATCATATCCGATACACAAACTTCAGCTCATCGAAATTTATAGCTAATAGGTCTGGATGCACACTTACCAACATTTTGTTCAAAACAACGTGTTAAATGGAAAGCATTGCAAGATATCTTTGTGCAGAAGTATTAATAAGTTATTAACCATTATTTTAATGACGTACAGTTCATGTATTAGATATAATACACTGGGCTTTATAGGGTTTAAGAATTATCCTATCATATAATATAGGAAGCCTTTTTGTGATTCAATACAAAGGCCCTGCAATTGTTTTGAATGGTGTGTTTTTCATCTAGGTGTACAAAGTTAGAGATTAATAGTAAAGTTGTTATAAAATTAGGCTTTTCTTCAGATGCTGGAAATATGGCTACGGGATATTAAAAAATTAGACTAAATATATTATTAAGAATGGTAGTGGGAGAACACTTAAATACTATGCCAGATGACGTGCAGGCATAATCTAGGGTCAATTTTTTGGGACCATACACTCACTGTTAGTGTTAACTTTGACCAAGAAAATCCACCCCCTTACTTACAAACTCTGATATGAAATATTTGATGTCATCTTGATATAGTATTTCAAGCTACAAGCTACACACATTCCATAAGCGCTAACCAAATCCTGAGAGGTTTAAGTTGTAATAGGTCATTTTAACCAACTGCATAGTCTGAAGTGTTAGAAAGTTTGATTAGATAAACAAAAATAGAAAAAATAAAATTTCTTTATTTTCATCCATCCACATATGGAAATTTGTTTTACAATGGCATACGTGTTCTGAAATCAATCGTACAATCATTAAATAATACAATAATAAGTATACATAATAATGACACTATTTAGATACAATAAATTTCACAAGTCATTGTTGGTCACCGTAATACAGCGCCCTGCTCCCCCCCGATTATAAAATTGGTACTCATATATACCTGAGTCGAGTGGAGCAATCGAAGTAAATTTTCTTGCTCAAGGAAAAAACATATTGATCAAAGCGGGATTCAAACCCGAGCCGCTCAAACATTGGCAGCCCGGTGCTCTTATCCACTCGACCACTGCGCCTCCCGGTAACATGCTAATTTATTTCTCTTCCTTAAGATGTGACATCTTTTACACACTTCACAAGTTTGATCTTATGCAGCCAAACTGAGATATGCTCATCTATCCTTGTACTAGTACTATTAGTGTTAGTACTAATACTACATGCACAATGACTTTGTCACTCTGAAGCAATTTGAATCCAGAAATTAAATACATCACCAATTAGTATTGGTACACATACACCGTTTTTCAGAATTATTCATCTTTCATTTTCACAAAACTTTTCTAGAATGTCAAATTTACAAGGCTTTTGCATTAATACATTAAATGATAATCAAATTATTAGTGATGTTATTGTCATTATAAATGACAATATTTGTGCACATGATTTTTTGGGGGGATGGATAACATTCTATCACTGGCAGCAAATTGAATTATTATAAGCACTATAAAAGTGATGTTTATTTTTATATGACTTATTTATCATTATTATTATGATTAATAATGTAATAATTCCTTTTACCGCATGACTTCATAACTTAATAATGCTAGTAAATGTCAAGATTTATTCTCTGGCTTTAACACTAGATATTTAAAATTAAATTAAGTCAATGTGATAAATTACACATAAGCCTATATTGTTATTGTACATTTTATATTTTGCCTAGCATGACTCTCTGTACTCATAAGTTCTTTAGTCATACTTAACAATTTTGCTAAGTTTTAATCGAAGAATTTTCAGTATTCTCTATTCATAAAGATAGCTTTTGAGTTGAAATAGTATTTTCATTGCACAAAGATAGCTTTTGAGTCAAAAAAGTATCCTCATTGCACAAAGATAGCTTTTGAGTTGAAAAAGTATTCTCATTGCACAAAGATAGCTTTTGAGTTAAAGTATCTTCTTTGCACAAAGATAGCTTTTGAGTTGAAAAAGTATTCCCATTGCACAATCTTTTGAGTTGAAAAAGTACTTTTAGTTTAGTTCACAAAGATACTTTCTGAATGCATTCTCAATTCTCAAAGATAAGTTCGCAGCTAAAAACAAAAGTATTCTTGATTTGCAGACATAGATATTAATTGAAGCTATTATTCTCGATACACAAGGATACCTTTAGAGTTGAAAAACTGGTGCACAAATGATCCCTTTGTTTTGAAATATAAGACAACTTGTACATGTATCAGTGTCATTGTTGAATTTCAGTAGTCCTTTATGCTGATCTCACCTAAATATTTTTAGACTCATCATGCACAAGGCATATCAATCTTACCAATGCTGGGAGACCAGGTCCTGCCGGATATTATAATGTAGTTAAATAACAACCTGCCGGATATAATATAGCTAAAGAACAATGCCATTCAGTATTAGTAATAGTAAAGTATTACTGCCAGCTTCACGGATGCCAGTAATTTGCCTATAATTATAATGTAACAATTTGCAGTTTTACATTAGGCTATAGGAGACAACTTGTACATGTATCAGTGTCATTGTTGAATTTCAGTAGTCCTTTATGCTGATCTCACCTAAATATTTTTAG
>JASKDV010215256.1:0-10094 GCA_032466395.1 Aegires albopunctatus | reverse complement strand
GATTTGATATTGACTAGCTTTTTTCTTCTTCTTTTATTGTGATCAGCTTTTTCTCCTTTTATTTAAATTTTCTATTCTTTCAATTTATTAATTCATTTTTTATTTAGTGTGGGCGGGTGTGTGCGTGCGTGCGTGTGTGTGTGTGGCGTCCCTGTCGACCCAGCAGTGAAAGGGTAGCTAGATCTAATTAGATCTGGTGAAAGTAGAGTCGGCATTGAAAGCAATAATATAGTTAAACTACAATGCGAATCTGTATGCCTTAAAAAAAAGATCTAACCCTCGACTCATTAATTTCTCTTATTCTAGATCTAAATTTAAATCAAGCATTACGCTTTAGCGGAGCGGACAGCAATATCTTATTCTTAACTAATACATCCAAATACTCTTTTTCCACGAGCGAAGTCGGACACCCATCTTGTATATATATATATATATGATAATTTTTTATATATCAATCTCGCATTATTCTTTTTCTATTTGTTGTTGATTACATCCATTCTCCCCTTGCACCAAGAGAGTTTATTTTTCGGCTTCCAGTTTTGGAAATCAAAATTGATAAAATATCTATTACAGTGGAAAGGAAGAATGGTTTTAGTCAACAGCATAGCGTGATTGTTCTGGTCTCAAGTCTATACAGCAGAGGGGAAACATTTTGTAATTACTTTTATGGTATTACTATTACTAATAGATCTACATGTACTAGAAAGCTAGATCTAGATCTAGATCTAGATCTATTATGATGGAGTTGGTTAAAGCCCAGAAGTAGAAGCTATTTTGCCGTGTTTTGAATCCGATGAATTTGTATATTTGAATTAATCCAACATTTACCAGCTAAGGTAAAAATCCATTATAGGTATATATTTGGGTATATGCATTCAGTATTTTATTCCGTTAGCGTCATAAGAGTCTGAAATTGTCAGTTTTGATTAAACGCCCCTCACAAGTTGGCCATGCTAAAGTACATAGCTTGACCTAGCAACGACCTACTTACGCCCTCAATAGATTTCTATGGCGCACACCACTAATTTAAGCACGCCAAGCATTATATCGATTGTTTTCTCTCGTTCTTTTAATAATATGTTGGATAAGAGCGTATTTTAAGAAATAATTTTGCACTTGCTACATTTCTGCGCACGCGGACTATGAAAAATTAGAGGGAACATTGTTTTTAGGCCTAACCATGGAGTAGATCCAGCAGACATATGTTTGGTATGTATGATACAACTGTGTTTACTTTTTCGCTGATGGTGTATGAGCGGTATCATAAAAACACTGGTGTAATCTATCCTGTCCTATCCCATACCTCCTCTCAATCTCTTTTTTTGTATCGTATTGTAGTTATTCATCATTCCATGGTTGCGTTGTCTGAATCAAACACATCATACAAAGATAGCTTATCATGTGACTCTCACATGACTAGGACTTAGCTACTACATTATATATACTGTATGTCAACAAGCAGTGATTTTAACAAAGTCTGAATGGAAGTGGTGATAGATTCTAGTTCTAGACCTTTGAAGTTGTGACATCTCGCCATAACTTACACTGAGAATTTTGTGAACGTAGGCACAAAAGATATATTCACAATAGTATTGGAATCTAGTTTTGGGCTTACATTCCTATCCTATTCATTTTGTGCCCTTGTATTGGGTGGATAGGCTACGTTTCTGATGGCGAAGTTTATCTTATCAAGAAAGCTGGGATAGATCAAGGTCTAGATCTATATATCTAGATCTAGAATCTAGATCTAGATCTAAATTTAGATCCTGAACTGGATTGTAAATTCTGTCGAAAGGTAACTTTTATTATTTCTAGTTGTATACCTAGATATCTAGATATGTGATGCAAATAGGTGTGTTATGTTCATTTGCAAGGGTCTCGGATCTTTCCAAACAAATATGACATCAGCTAGTGTTAAAATTTTACTCTCAGTCCAAGGCTCACCATACTTTAGTCCATTCTTGGTTCAGATAATCTAGATTTAGATCTAGATCTAGTATCTTTTATGATTTTGCAAAGAGATAAAGGTTATTGCTTAAAATTAAAGGGTGTTATATCATTGATGAGGCTGCTTTATCAAGCTTGACTATATGCAAAGGCGGCCATCTAGATCTAAATCTGATTGTAAACTTGTACTTTATGACGGCTAATTTTTATCCTAATAGATCTAGAATCTAGATCTAGTAGGCACATAACTTGCAATATTATGCTTACAAAATTAGAATCTAAATCTAGAGCTAAATCTAGAAATCTAGATCTAGGTATGATGTTAGACTGATATCACTGCATTCCAAAAGAAATATTTAAAGTGGAGACCTAGATCTAGATCTAGATCTAGATCTAGATCTAGATCTAGGTCTATATGAATTTTGCTTAGATCTAATGAATTTTTCAGTCAGAGTTTTTTTTTCTTTTCTCACTATGTCATTTACAGGTATTTTGAATTGATTATCAGTCGATTAACTTAAAATTCGAAACAAAGTAGTGATTTTGTGGGAATATTGCATTTTCACCATGATCCTTCCTCTCCTTTAAATATCATTTATCCAAGTCTTCCGTGGTCTTCCACTGTGCCATCCTCCTACAACAGTGCCCTATATTACTGTCTTCGCGAGGTTGTCATTTCTTGTGTCTGGCAATATGGCCGAACCACTTGAGCATATTTCGTCGAGCAATAGCCTGCATGGGCTCTTGTGGGCCGACATACTCATGAACGCTAACAGCACCTTTTCGTAATTTGAGGTCGGATTATTCAAAGTTTTGACCTATTCCCAAAGAATTTGATTTATAAGAGGTTTCCACTGTATATATAAAGTCTTTTTTGTACAATACGTGTGAATTAGTTTTTGCTTGGTTTTTTTTTTACCAAATGATGTTGCTAAAAAACTTGTAACTCAATTTTTCCAAATTGGATCATTATATAATCTTTTGAAGTTGTTTGAGAAAAATCTGCAGGTTACAAAAATTCGTAATTAATGCTGACAGGTTACCAAGAAAGAAAGTAAATGTACAGTGAAACCTCGGTTCAACGTACTCCCTACGGACCACAAAAATAGTATATTTTAGCCGAGGTACGTTGAAGCCACAATTTCAAAGGAAATTCATGTGATCAATGATAATTCGTTACTCTGTGATGATACATGTACCTGCTTAAACTATAACGACAGTTTGGAGCAGGGCTTAAGGATTAAAACGTATGCAAATATGAGAATAGCTGAGACTGCAGTAATCAAAGACAAGTGAAATGAAAATGTCAGTCACAATGAAGTCTCCTCAGTTTCAAGCTACACACAAACAAACTCCTATCATTATTATTACATCTATGTGAATTTTAATTGGTCGAAGACATCTTACAGGGTTCTGCAATGACTGGACAGTCGAAATCAGTGGGATTGTGAGTCAAGCCCCACCCCTTGTCATTGCTCATTGTCTTTCATATTTTACTGCTACCTTAAATTCAATGGGGCGACAGACTTAAGTCTCAGAATCAGACACGGTGTTGACCTGCAAAATGTCGTCATCTTTAGATCTAAAGAAACGATGCAGAATAGTACCTCTTCATATAATACAACAATAGTTTCCTTGTGCGATCATTTCTAGAAAGATGGGTGATGCACGGTCAGGACATGTGAACATTTGGTTTCCTGCCTCCTCGAGACCATGGCGAACATTTTACAACCTTCATACTGCTTAACCATAATAATATTATGTCATAGAAGGGGTCCAGTAAAAGTTTTTCTAATTATGTTGAAATTAGTGATGAGATTATCGAGACTTGATACTATATAGAAAGATGACATGTACCTTGTACAAAAAGTTTGTAATAATGTCTTCAAAATGATATATTGCATCTAAAAGCACGTTTTAGTGAGTACGTTGTAGACCAGGTGGTTTATGAAGAAAAAACAACTTTGGAAAAGCAACTTTGCATCCGAGTACATTATATACCAGGTACGTTAAACCAAGGTTTTACTGTATTTTCTTATTTGTTTATGTCAATTGTCTCCAACAATATCTCTCTATTATTTATTTGGCGGTGTCGTAAAACACAGTCCCCTCCAGTCAGAATAGGCGTCTAAACCACTGAATGCTTTAAGTTGACGATAATTTGTATATGTCCTGAGCATGTTTAGGACCACAATTTATTATTAGAGATCAAGTGGATTTTGTGCGCCTATTACAGCATTTTTGTTTACGACTCTATTGACGACATGCTATATATGAAAGTATAATTATTGTTTGCACCTTTATTATCATGACATTGTGGCCGAGTGGATAAGGCGATGGACTTTCAAACGAACACAGCGAGTCCGCCTCCCATTTCGGTAGATTAAAAAAATAAAATTATTTTAAAAATTATTATAATCTTTCATTTTAAATTTAGGCATAACCACTTCTTATTTTGGCATTGCTATTCTTATGGCTGTGGCTCGGTAGCGTTTTGAATAGTTTATTCCTCCGATGCTGTATTTAAAAAAAAATGTTTAAATAGTTACTTTATAAGTTCTAAGTTTGAATAGTGATCTTTCTGTAGCAGATCGAAGTTGCTAAGTAGGAAAAATCTTTTTAACATTTTCCCTGCCTATTCATCATACTACTTTCTTCTCCCTTTCTTATTTACAATATTTAGATTTACATTTCTATTATCAAGTTCAAAGAAAAATCTGTTTATGCAAAAGGAGTTCAGCTTGTTCTATTTTAAAAGAATTACATTGGCTCTCTCAAAAGTTCTAAGGATTTGTTAATAATAAGTTATGACTATCACAAAGGACAAAACACATATAATAAAATACACTAGAAATTAACATCGTCTCCACAACTTAAGGTTTTCTTTGGACACTATATTTTTATGTAGAGTCATGTTATCATCATTCTTATTGATATAATTATCATGTTATAATAAATAATCATAATAAATGGTACTTATGTAGCGCTCAACCCCGGAAATAGCCAGGCTCTGTGTGCTTTACAATGTCAATAAACATTGTCACATTCACACATGTACATAATATTCACAAAGACGTTTATATATAGAGATTAAATAGAAATAGAGGTATTTTTGTTATTATTAGTATACACAAGTATACAGAATGAAAAGGGAAAGTCTTGAGTAAATATGAAAAGTTTATTTTAATCTGTTGGTTTTTATCTTCCTGTATAGGACATTATAAATGGATCCCAAAGAAACAGATAGTCTGACTCAAAATGGCGGCTCTATGTCAAATTCATATGAACGACGTAGGGCCTTATCATTCTGTCAAAGGCTATCCTATGGTGTCGGACATGTTCTGAATGACTTGACAGCTTCAATGTGGTTCAGCTACCTTTTAATTTTTCTCCACAAGGTAAGAAAAAAACAGGCCTTTCATGGCCAATGAAGTCAATGTTGGAAAATGAATATTATTGTTTTTATTTTGTACTCAGCTTTTCATTAACCATAGAAAAAGTGCTAGCAGTTGTATTACTGCACAATGCAGTTGAACCGAGAAGTGCCCAGGCCATTTTATTATATTCCTGTCCCCTAGCATGTCCATGAAGAGAATCAGGCGCAAAGCTGCCCAACATTTCAGGCAAGAAACTAAAGTTTTAATTAATCTTAGAGCTTTTCCTATTGATTTGTTATTCATTGATAAAGTGATGTTAATCACTGTGTTTTGGTCCTACACACTTCATGACCTAGAGTTTTCCTTTGTGAGTCGAAGCCACGATTGCTCTGAGGCAATGCTACTGTTAGACATTGCAAGTTTTATTTTGGTTAACATATAAGAGGTCATTGTTACGTTAACAGATCATCTTATTTAAATATCCTGTGTACTTTGAAAAATATTTTTCATACAAGAATATAGGGTTATGATGAAGAAGGAAATAAATTTGATAAATAATAAATAACGAATAAATGAGGATTTGTCCCTATCAGGATCTATGGACTGTAATTTTTTTTCAAAAGTGGTGCCATATCTCCCTTGCTTTCTCACACACACACAAACGTACACAACACACACACACACACACATATATACACACACAAATCACGATATACTTTTTCAAGAAATTAATTTAACATGATAGACAAATAAATGTGTAAGTACTTATATTATTCATGATATTATTCTCAATCCTTAATGCATGACAGTATTTCCCAAATGCTGTAAATCAATTGAGCTTTGTTTTTATAAACATGACACCTTCTTCACCAACCAACTAGTTACTTGTTTTAATACTTGATGAAAGCCATCATGAATTCACAAGCTAAATAATCTGATCACATATATGAAATAAGAAAGCCAGGATGATCAATTATTATAAAGAGAAGCTGAAATACCGGTTCCATGAACAGTGAAAATGGTGATAAATAATTCATCTCTCAATTCCATCTACAGATAAGTAGATGCATTTGATTTATTCTTTAGATTTAAATAATGTAGTTGATGTACCAAAATGATTTTCTAGATTAAAGATTTGATTGCGTCTATTATCTTATAATCTAGAGATCAATTCAAGTGTGTCTATTATCATATAATCTTACAAGAATTATTCAAGTACATCTGTTATTGTACAATCTAAGGATATATTTGGATACATATTATCTTATAATCTAAAATAATTATTTAGGTTCATCTTTTATGACATAAATCTAAAGAGCTTTATCCTCATAATCTAAAAAAATATCAGGATTCATCTATCATGGGACTATCTAAAAATGTCTTTGATGCATCTATCATTGTATTAATATTATTTAAGGAATTTAATAGATGACATTTGTGACCTGTTTCTTTGAATCGGAACATATGTTGCAGAATGAGATTTTAAGATATTTATATCACAAGAAAGCTCAGGCCATGCTCATTAGTTTGATACCAAAATTATGAACATTGGACTTTCCATTACCAAGATATGGCGAATTTAAAAGAGATAGGTAAAAGAGCCAGTTTTAAGAAAAGGGCGATCAAAGTTGGAGAACCGTTTTCACCAGTTTTGAGGATGGATGGATACTAATAACTAAAATAATGTTGCTTCTATTTTGCCATTTTGCATCGAAATTTGCATACACCTACTTCATAAGAAAAACAAAAATGTAATTTTAATAGAAGCCAAGTTATATTGCCCTTCATTAGGCTTGTCAAATTGATTTGCATCGTTTTCAACCAGGCCGATTTTCTAAGATTACGCTTCCTTTCGGCTCCTCTCTCTGTCTTCACACAATGGCACATCCCAATATTATATGAATTTAAAGATCTTTATAAGAGCTGTCCAACCATATATCATCCAATATGATTACTATAACACAGCGTGGCCTATTCAAAGATCCCGCCCACATGTAAGGACCGAAGCAATTCAAATTTGTCAATCTGATCAACTCTCCACTCATCCGTGTCAATCCTATGACCACATGTGTCAATGCAGGGTCCACGTGGTTTGATGATAAGAAAGGGTAGGATCTTAGCTTTCTATGGATACGTGAGTGGTCCACCTCGAGATCGAACTTATATCTCAAAATTGACTCAATGTGTCAATGCAGGGTCCACATGGTTTGATGATAAAAAAGGGTAGGATCTTAGCTTTCTGTTGATACCTGAGTGGTCCACCTCGAGATCGAACTTATATCTCAAAATTGACTCCAAAGTTGTGAAAAATTTGTTTTTCTGTCATTAATTTGTATTAACCATGGGTTCAGAAAAGTGCATTTTTATCATTAATCATATTAATTTCACTAATAACGTATTCATTTTATGAAAGATAGAGAGTTGATTATTTGGAAACAACCATAATCAAAGATTCAATGAAAATTAATTTTCTATCTTTAAATGGCTCTAGCTAGAAACAGCCTGCGTGACATATGTTCCACTTCGAAGAATCAGGTCACATTGGTAATTATGTTAATAGTTTATTGTATTTATAGCGCACTTTCGTGGGAGGTCCATGCTCAGTGGGCTTTACAAAATAAAGACCAAGGGGATATCAGTAATACATTTTGTAATATAACAAAAGACACATAGAAAGCATACTCATTGGCATATAACTATTCAATTGTACTGTGATGAATATTAATGGGAATTTTCTAATCGTTGGCTGAACAGATGGTATGTCAGTATTTTCTTATAAATATCAATGGAATTTGATTCTCCTGTATTTCTTTGAAGAGTATTCCATAATTTAGAATCTAAATAGTTAAAAGAACATTGTCCTGATGTTTTGAAGTATTCTTTTGGTGAAACATGGATGAATGAGCAGTAAATGCAGAGACGATCATGCTTTCTAATAAAAAAAATAATTGGAGTGTAAAAGAGCTAAAAATTGCTGCTAAAAGGTGGGGTTGGGGGGGTGGGGGGGGAGGGGGGGGATTCCTGTTTTGTAAAGTAGCAGTTTAATATAACATAAAAAAATAATAAATTGGGAAAATTAATCTCAAAGTAATTGGGTAATTCAATGAGACTAAAAGCCACCGTATATTTCATTCAGTCCTTTTACTTTTATTTCTGAAATTATAAACTATAAAATATCCCCTAATTGGACAGTTTCATTGGTTTTGCATCTTTATAAAAGAGATAAGATTTGTTTTAATCTAGCAAGACTTAGCAAATTTGCTTTATCACTGAAATATTACCATTACGATCAACTCAATTTTTCAGGTAAATAATTTTAACAATCTGTTGGCTGGTAATCTGATATTAATTGGTCAAGTCAGTGATGCTCTGTTCACTCCTTTCATTGGTTTGGAGTCAGATAGAACTCGGGGATTTTGCAATCTTGGGAAGCGCAAATCATGGCATCTTGTTGGTAAGCTTAAAATAAGATCTTTGTTGGTTTGGCACTTTTTGTTAAAATTATTTACCATTAGGGCCTACATAGAATAGGCTTATTGAAGTTCCAGTACATATTGTTGGTAGAAATAATAATTTTTTATTTATAGTGCTGCCATCTCTCGATCAACCAATTGTTAAATATGCCGTAGATGAGATGACACCATTTATTTAAATCACAAAGATTTCAGTTCTTTGAGCTAAATTTGCTTCAAGCATTATTTAAAGCAGAAATGTATGCTTTAATATTATATATGGCAGCTTCTTAGATTTAGAGACAATTCAAATTCCTTATTAGGAAATTTTGTAGGTACTGATGCTCTTAGATTAAAGTGGTTCAGTTGTATTAAACCACATTAACTTTCAACATTAAAGATTAAGTTTGACATCATAATCAGCATTTCAAAGGTAAAAACCAAAGAAAAAAGATAAATAGACAAATGAAATGACCTGTATCACTGAAAGTTTTCTTTGTCATTGCTGCTTTTGAAAGCTTAATTTTCCAAATTTATTTCTGCATTGATTAATAGATCTTTGTTTGTTCTGATTTTCAGGTATGTTTTGTGTATTGGCTAGCTTCTTATTCCTCTTTATGAGATGCATTGGCTGCTCCAATTCCCCAGACATTTACCAGTTTATGTACTATGCTCCATTTGTTGTCATTTTCCAATTTGGATGGGCTTCCGTTCAGATCAGCCACTTATCATTTTCTTCAGATTTCACACCTTTTAAAGAGGAAAGGGTAACTCTCCAGTCATTAAGGTGTGATTCTGCTTTTGAAATATTCTTTTTTTTTTTTTGCTTTATTTTTTAGATTCTTTGATGTGATATACAGTCAAACCTGCCTTAACGGTCACCTCTCCATAGTGGCCACCTGTACTATTGGCCACTGGTCTGTGACACCCTTGCGTTTTTCTTATATATTTACTCTCTTAATAGCGGTCACCTGTCCAACACGGTTGCGGCCAGTCTTTTCTGGGACAAAGAAGCCATCTAACCTGCTCATAACGGTCACTTATGTGAAAAAAAATGCCCTGCTCAATGGTGACATGGCTGACAGTCCACCGACAGCCTCCCAAAATTTAATCAACTTGTGAAGTAAGATAGATAAAGTAAGTCTACCATAATGACATGGCTAGACAATCACTGGCGTCATCAGCAAAGGCGCAGAGCTTATCTCTTGGCCAGACCATGGCAAACTTTTATCATGCTATGATTACAGCGCGGCCCTGGTCAGACTCGGCCAAGGTGAATCCTTCTCTTTGAAGATGCCGACCGCCTACTTCCTCTAGA
>JASKDV010215245.1:0-10095 GCA_032466395.1 Aegires albopunctatus | reverse complement strand
TCATCTTACTTTTTCATGGGCTCTGAGATAACCCTAGTGGTTGACTGAGCCCTTAAACTTCAAATAACTAACTAACTGTTAATGTTACACAATTAATATGTATCTTTTTAACCAAACACACATATACACCTCGGCATTCATGTATTAGGCCACACGTGCGTAACTATCTATAATTATGATATATATATATATATATATATATATATATATATATATATGAATATATCTATCTAAATATAAGTTCTTTTTTCCTCTCTCTCACTTTGTCTCTCTGTTTCTGTCTCTGTCTGTCTCTGTCTCTCTCTCTGTCTGTCTGTCTCTGTCTGTCTGTCTGTCTGTCTGTCTGTCTGTCTGTCTCTCTCTCTCTCTATCTCACTCACAGATGCATAAACTGTTATGTCTTCGTACGGCGAGGCCCTTCTATTGCACTCTGGTTGAGAGACGGTAACTAGGCCTTATATTATTATTGGACCTAGTCGCTGCGAACCCGATGGCTCACTCACATGGAGCGTGTCATCGGGGAGGCTCGGGATTAGCTAAAAGGTCGGCTCCCGGTCGGCTAGGAGAGACTCGGCGTACCCTGCAGCTCTACCAAAGGGTCGTCAAAAAAAAAAAAAAAGAAGCGCAACACACACACACACACACACACACACACACACACACACACATACACACACACACACATACATGCATACACATTATGAAGAGAAAAATCTAACCTCTTACCGTTCTCACCATCAATTTTTTTCAATAATAAACGACTAAACACTTACACCGATGTATAACATAACATTGAATACTCACCAAATAAAACCCACCAACAACAAACAACCAACAAATTAAAAAAAAAAATCCTTTAAAGAACACCCCCATAGAACAAGATTCTAGATCTAATTATAATGACAAAAAATGTGACCAAAAACTAGGATAAAACAAACTTAACAAAACATTAGTGAATACGATTTTTAAAAGAATGGTGAAAAGGGAATAATTTTGGCTTTCTATTTCTATAATTGATACTGATAGTTCTACGACGTATAACGTCCATGTATGATTGTAATGAATAATCTTCTAATTATGTTTGGTGTTTTCATTCGAAACCGTGCTGCATTCTGTTCGTTGAGGGCACAGCAGCTGTACGCTGGAAAAAGCAATTTAACGGATGTAGCTTATTTATTGTTCTTTAACATAATGACATTATGATGTGAGGTCTGAGTGGTCCAGTTTGGAATCATGAAATTAGATCTATCTCTAAATTGACTCTAAAATTATCGAAAATGTGATTTTCCAATATTACTTTTGATGAAATGGGGACTCAGAAAAATGCATTTTATTTTTATCATTACATTGTTTTGGTTTATGTCAATAAATAACACATTGGTTTTGTGAAAGATGAAGATTTGATCATTAATTAAATTGAAAACAGTTATCATTCGTGATTCAATCAGAAGTATATATTTTTATCTTTAAATTGCTCAATCTCAAAACGGCCCTTGTGACTTAATATTATATTCCGCTTCGAAGAAACACTTCGCTATTTTATTGTATTTCACTTCCACAACTCTTCAAACATTGGAAAATAATATGTAATAAAATCATCTCTGCATTCTTTCCAAACATGGTCATATTTGACATCGGTCATATCAGACAATGGACAGTCACATCGGACAATGGTCATATTTGACAATAATTGTCATATTGGACAATGGTCATATCGGACAATGGTTAGTCATATTGGATAATGGTCAGTCATATTGGACAATAATCAGTCATATCAGACAATGGTCAGTCATATCGGACAATATTCGTATCTGACAATGGTCATATCGGACTCGTTATCCAATCAATCTAGCCATTTGTCTTGCTATTCATCAATTCATGTTACCTTATTTAAAGAGCGATACATTGATCCCTCGATCTATTTCATTTATTCATCATTTTTATCTGCCAATCAAAGATCCATTTATTACAAACATAGGCAATGAAAAAAATTATACATTGAATTACATACCCCGTGCTTTTTGCCTTTTATAATTCTTACTAAATTTTTTTTCATTATTTTCTTAAAATAGTATTCTGGACTTCATAAACAACATCGTGTGTGGTGGGCATAATAATATAATGACTAATTAAAGAAAGTTTCTTAGCAACGACATGATAAATTTAACATATTATTTGATTATATATAAAGAATATAATGGGCGGGAATGAGAAAATGAAAACAAAAGATATAAATGTAAACAAGAATAAATGCACTTTGGGTGTGCATCATTCATTTCCATGTTTCAATCATCGGAAGTAAATGCAGCATACTAAACTCCTGTAGTGCTTTAAAATGAAAGGGAGTATTGTGAAATTACTTCTCAAAATATTCTTAGTTTGCAAGAATAAATGAACTAAACTACACATCCCACACAACATCTAAATAACACCGTGGAAATAGCTTCAACAACAACAACAACAACAACAACAACAACAACAACAACAACAACAACAACAGCAACAACGTCGACAGCCGAGCGGCAATAATAAGTAAAAAATCTGGTGACAAATTAGAAGCGAAAGCAACTAACTAGATATACACGAGATTAATGGATCAAACAAGTTTTCTCTCGTTAGTTATTTGGAGTATCACCGAAAGAGATTTAAAGGAAAAAACACAACTCTGAACCATTTACAATCATCCAATTAATAAAAATTGGAAAATTTAAAAAAAGATAGAAAAGTACACGAGAAAAGAAATAAAATTATGTATTAGAGAAGCGTGATCACGTGACTAGATCTATGATCAAAAGGATCCGATTGTTCAAAGATACTACACAAAGCAGAACTGAAAATCAGTGGCGTGGCCAATTTAGGGCAAAAAGAGAAGGTCTATCAATAATAATTATTGAAGATACAATATGACATAAATCATCATTAATGTGTCTATCGAGTGTGACAGATACTATTGGAGTCATTTTTACCATTTTGTGTGTCAATATCATAATATTAATGCTTAGGCACGATCATTAATAACTGCAACTATAGTTTCTCAATATGAATCGTTGACTCTAAAAGCATGATACTATTACTTAAATATTTAAAAAGCTCCCTCTTGCCCCAACGAGCCTAGCCAGTAATTTTTTATTATTTTTTTTTCCAATTTTAATAAGCACTTAATCAATTCACGAATTTAGTTCCTTGAAAATAGAACACCGGAAGCTGACACAAGTTACATAGAAAAAAACAAAGTCATAAGTAAGTAAAAGATGAAAGTGGATAAAATGTTGTGGATGGTTATATAATGTTACAATGGATGGAATGAAAATAATAGAATTTATATCGAGGGAAACGGGATAGAAACCTTTTAACACAAAATGTAATGGAAGGAAACGAATAAATAACAACTGTTTATAGGAATAGAATTTATATCATGGGAAACGGAATAGAAACCTTTTAACACGAAATGTAATGGAAGGAAACGAACAGGTAACAACTATTATTAGAAATATTGTTGGAAAGGAAGGAAATCATCTACCGTATTATGTAATGGAAAGACACTAACAAGTGACTGGAATGGTACAGAAAATATAAAAATGCATAAGGAAGAAAGGATAAAAGGAGAATAAAAAAAGAAAGTTTTCTGATAGGGATCAAAACACTAGGAATATTAGGAAAGTATGAAACTGTATAGAAATTGAAGAAAGGGCAGTACAATCAAAGAAAATGAATTAAAACAAATTGCTACAATGAAATGGGAATAGATTAACCAAAACGTAAGGAATGTAATACTATATTATATAATATCAGAGATTTGACCTAGATAGAAGAGAAAAAGGATAAAGGATGCCTTTATGAGAAACATAAATGGTAGAGAACCAAAAGGAGACACCGTGCAAAAAAAAAAAAAAAAAAAATATTGAAAGAAACAAATTCAAGAGTTCATTACAAAACAACGTGCTAAGTTATAATTATACAAGACATGAATGCCAGGCAACTGATGATAAGGAACTGCAGCTGATGCAATACATACATGGTAGAAACGTTTGTTGGCTTGAAGTATAGGAACCAGAAAGATATGAATTGGGAACAATCCTTGATGGGGAACGGGTAGGGGATTGGATAAAGGATGGGGTGTGGAACGGGGTAAAGGATGGGGTAGGGCATGATGGGGGCGGGGGGTTGGGTGGGGGTGGGGTGGGGTATAAAGTAGGATTTGGGGTGGGGGACTGGGTGGGTAATCGGGTAGGGATTAATGGGTGGGGGGTGGGGTGTGGTGGGAGGTAGGGTGGGAGGTAGGGTGGGAATAGGTCGCGGTAACGGAAATTAGTTTCTGAAATATTGGCCAGGGTAAACTAGAAATAGAAATGCCACAAGGGAAGGAGAGAGAACGACCCAAATGATATAATAAGGGTGGAAACTTAGGTAAAGGGTATGCAATAAAAGGTAGCTACTCCTACCCTATTTTACAGAGAGAAATAGGGAGATTAAAGACAAGAAAGAACTAGGAGAACGTTGGTGAGAAGGTCTTCAAGGGAATTTATAACAATGTCATTATTCTTATTTATCCAATAGGAAAACAAGGGAGGGCATTGACTAGACTGAAAGACTGCAATAAACGGAAATATGACCAATAACGATGTCATGAAAGACGCTGTGGTATGTTGTAGAAATAAATAAATAAATAATAATGATAATTTGGAAACAAAATTATTGGAAAAACCGAATTGGTAAATAGAAATGGTATGCATAACTGTAAGTAGAATAAAAAAACAAAAACGATCAAAAAACAAAAACAAAAGCAGACAAACAAACATACGGTGCGCCAGATAACCAAACAATATATTGATTTTTTTTTTTCAAGTGACAAAAATTAGCATGTGCAAAAAGAGAAAAAGAGCACGTCAGTTTCGTCGTGTTGAAGAGGACTATTTCGGTGTGCAACTTACTACGGAATGGCATCAATTCTTGCAGAGCACCACCATGAGCTGAGAAAAACACATTGACGTCAAAATCAACACGTCACAACAAGAATGGCATTATAATAATAAGCATGGAAAAGGAATTTGTATTAATGAAGGGTGTGGGATATTAACTGAGAAAAAGGGAAAAGTAGATAATGCATTGAGAAAAATAATATTAGGAGAATTGATATTAAAATAATTGGTCAATGACAAGAGCATCTGATAATCAGTGAAAGAACACAATATTAGCCAGATTGGTCAGAGATAATAAGCAGAAAAAAGATAGAAGATAGGATGGAGATGAAAGAACCATACAAAAGCAAACAATATTGAACATGATGAATAGGTTAGAAGTTATAGAAATACGGTACGGAAAAATACTTTGATTTTTAATCTTGTCCATGTTAAATGACATTATAGTGAAATCGTCAAAAGCAGGAGAGAATTGAATAAAATATATAATACACATTGCGTCTTGTTTTTATACATAAATTCTTTGAAATTAGTATATTATATTATTATGGAGATATTATATAATGTGAAGTTAAATGGCAATGGTATATAAATTTCGAACTCTGTGATGCTGGACATAGATAATCAAATAGGTGAACTCTCTGATGATGGAGATAGATAATCAAATAGGTGAACTCTATGATGATGGAAATAGATAATCAAATTTGTGAACTCTCTGATGATGGAAATAGATAATCAAATAGGTGAACTCTCTGATGATGGAGATAGATAATCAAATAGGTGAACTCTCTGATGATGGAAATGGATAATCAAATAGGTGAACTCTCTGATGATGGAAATAGATAATCAAATAGGTGAACTCTCTGATGATGGAGATACATAATCAAATAGGTGAACTCTCTGATGATGGAAATAGATAATCAAAAGGTGCAAACCCAACGTACGATGTAAAACAGAAATGTGCTTGAGATGGTTTTGTTTTAATGGCGATCTCGATATGGCACCCGTTGAACTAACGATAACTTTAACTACATTCAGTTTATGACAAACAAAGAGTTTGCTATAGATTGTAAACCTGACAGATTTCAATGGTATAATTTGAACCATTTTCAAATTTCTTAAATGTTTAATTTCCTTTCATTGTGTCAAAAGATTGCAAATTGATGTATTGAAATGTCTTTGCATTGTACTAAACTGATTTTTATTTCTGGACAACATCATTGTCTGGTAAACTAACATCCGACAAGGCGACCCACACACCTGGGTTATATACCTCTAACATCTCACTTATGATGAATATGTAAGTATATAGATTTTTCTTTCTTTTTCTTTTCCTTACTGAAATGTCATTAATTATAAAATGACAAAGAACATCAGTTATTGTATTACAATTAACATGTCTTCAACGTTGGTTGTCTAGGTAGAAGTATATCAATGATACGTTACGTTGTTGTCTATCTAACATATCGACAGTTTTATGTAATTATAGATACTATGATAACTTTATCGTAGCAAAAGTAATAACCATAATGATACCCTCCCACCCTTAAAATCTGATTACAAAGTAATAAAATAAATAAAAACACAACCAGATGATCAACCCAACAGTATTTTGATGATAAATCTTTTTGTTTTATTCCAATTTTTTTTAAAAATATATAGATAAACAAAACAAAAAGGTAAGTATTGCATACGATTTCATCAAAGAATAAAGATTTAAGGATTTAAAATTTCCACCTTAAGTAATAATAAAACCCGAAGTTTGGTCAGTTTTATGTATTAAAAAATTAAGCGTTGATGCGATTTTTAAAGGAATATAATAATTAAATGATCATTGTGCTTTTACATTTAAGCAAGAAAGATGAGAAGTTACACCCCCCCCCCACCCCCCAAAAACAAACAAACAAACAAACAAACAAACAAACAACCCCAACAAAAAAACAAAAACAACTCTTCTAAAATGAAAACTATAAAATCTTACAATTATTATAAAGCATTCATTATGTGTGTAAAATCAAATCAAAGAAAGCCCCTAATACCAGAAGGCATACTTTTATACTTTATTCATTCGATTGATTAGAAAGAGCAAAGTAGGATAAACCAACACAGGGTGAGGTGCAGCGAAAGACGGATTGAAGTTAAGAGAAATGTTGAAGGTAATTCTGAACACCAATCTGTGAATTTGATAAACAAAAGTTAATTCAACAGGAAGTTGATACATCAGACGGTGTGAGATAGGGCAAAATCTGAATAACAACAAATATAATGTTCAAAGAATAGAGTATAAACCCAAAATGAAAGTAAGATAAAATTCAAAGCCTCAATTGGTTGAAGTCCATTAGTACATCTATTATAATTCAACGCCACAAAATGAGTAAGAGGGGCGTGGCACTTAAACTTAGAGGCTAAGGATTTCCGAATCCGCTAAATGCACCCTTAATAGGACTTAATACATCTCATCAGTTGATATCCAACTGTGTTTTAGACAAGCTGTTATTTCAATGAATTGTCAGATTGAATTTATTGAATTTGAATGGATTGGATGGATTGTCTCGAAAAGCCATTTTAAAAAGTTTAGACCTAGGTTATTCCTTTTACCACGTTCAATTGACGTATTCATTAACGAATTTTTATTTTCGCACAATTCTCGAGAATGTGTACCATATAAATATTATATTATTACTTCTTTCCTAATTGCCTCCATTACGTGTATACTTTCATTATTGTCTTTCAATAGAACGGGTAGCCTAAACATGCTCATCATTGTCTTCCAACTCACCCGTTTGCTGATTGGGTAACCATGCTAGTCTATTATTATTATTATTATTATTATTATTATAATTCAATGTCATGATTTAATCCTTTGAACGTCTACAATGGTGTTGCGCACAATAATACATTACTAACTTAGCTGCGCAATTTTAAAGTAGAGAAATGAATTCCTTTTGTTTTTTATTTGCTTTTTCTCCCTTGTTCGCATGGTATTTTCCCGATGCCTAGGTTTCATCCATATTTTCAGCTTCTATCATTTCTTCTTAACATAAAATGAGTAACTCAATCATATTAGTTAATTTGTGTCAGCGTTTGATAAATAACAGTTCAAAATTATAATACATTAGGCGTGATGCATTGTATCCTAGGATGAAATAATAATAAAATTAGTTTAACTCTTTCAATTCTTGGAAGCTATTCGAGTAATTATATTATAACTTTTTCAGTGTTAAGAAATAAGAAATAAGTGTCACCCCATTCATGTTGTAAAAGTACTGTTATTTGATTGTTTAACCCAATTGTTCTTATACAACGCAATACAATACAATACAGTACAATATCAGGTTAAGGGCTAAATAAGATAAATAACCTTCAAATGCCCAGATGACGTCATTAAATACAAGAAGAATATAAATGGGAACTTATGATCATAATATACATAACAGAGTCAAACCTTTCAATATCCAATAAAAAAATTTAAAATCATCTTGATCAAAATGATCTTTCGTATCAAAATTTAAAGCAATACTTCCATTACTTTTCATTATTGATAAACCATAGAATCTATCTACTGTGTCCATTTCTTGCCTAGAATCTAGAAATTTTACTGTGTTCATTTCTTGCCTAGAATCTAGGAATTCTACTTTGTCCATTTCTTGCCTAGAATCTAGGAATTCTACTGTGCACATTTCTTGCCTAAAATCTAGGAATTCTACTGTGTCCATTCTTGCCTATAATCTAGGAATTCTACTGTGTCCATTTCTTGCCTAGAATCCAGGAATTCTACTGTGTCCATTTATTGCCTATAATCTAGGAATTATACTGTGTCCATTTCTTGCCTTACCTCCATCCCCATCAGAGCTTGAATAGCTTCTTTATTAGTTTCATTCATTTCTTTTCTTATTGACTAAGCACTCGCCTAGCAGACTGATTTGGCTATTCTTTGATGTTAATTTACGCTCAAGTTATTGATGAAGATAGTTTTCATAGTCCGTGTCTCTACACCAAACACGAACTCACGAACTTTATGGAAATTACCACCCCCTTCCCAGGCAGGCTCGTATACACCAATACCTTTTCAACTCCGTGGGTTAAATACAACGGGGCCGCTGATTATCAACCAGTGCTTGCTAGCGTGCAAACAAGGACTTTACTGCCTATATCTGGTACTCAATTTACACATGAGAAAGTTTTCCCCATACTCTTACTGCGCGTAGAGGAAATCAGGTGAAGAGTTCCAATTTTTAAGGCATACGGCTTTGTGTGCTAGTTTGCCATTACTTGCCATGCCTACTTTATTTTCGCCGGATCTCAAGAGACCTAGCTACCCATTGCTGGGTCGACAAGAAGGACACGAGAAAAGTTTGCCGAGACTGGTGGTTTGAACCCGGGGCTCGCAGTTTAACAGCCCAACGCTCTACCAACTGAGCCACCTGGCCTACCAAACCTGTACGAAATAGCTATTAAGATAATACTTCCCCATAATCTTTACGTCAGGAGCGAACATCGAACGCCATCTTTCGACTGCAAGGCTTGTTGTGCAATGTCTTTTGCTCTTATTACTGCTTTTGCACGTTTAGCCAGTGTTGCAATACTGTTTTTGGTGATTATCAAACTATATTTTGCTCAAAAAAACAAATCTTTTACCTGACATGTCATTTTAAAAATTATGGATTTTTAGCACTATATTATGTATTTTCTTTACTCATTCCTACCACATCTGTAAACCGATTTCCTAGAGAATGAATACAGACAGTTGTTTATTATTATTATCATTATTATTATTTTTCCATTTCCAACCACTCGATCACAAAGCGTATGCTTCAGGATGTTTTCTTTTCTAGTATACAATGTATAAGGAACACTATTCATTTGATAAATTTAAAAGTAACCATTACCCATAACTTCAACCAACTGAGAAGTCTTTGTTAGGAAATACCATTGCTTAAACAAGAGAGAGAGAAACGCAAGAAAGAAAAGAGGGAAGGAAAGGCAGAGAGCCAAAAATATAGTTGAATTATTGAAAATAGATGGGATGGGTGGTTATTGAAATGGACAAATGACCAAAAATATGCATGCACTTTAAGAGAGAGGGAGAAAGAGAGAGGGAGAGAGAAAGAGAGAGAAAGAGAGAGAAAGAGAGAGAAAGAGAGAGAAAGAGAGAGAGAGAGAGAGAGAGAGAGAG
>JASKDV010215234.1:0-10096 GCA_032466395.1 Aegires albopunctatus | reverse complement strand
TGTGGTTTGGATATGGGTAGGTGACAGTAGAGGCGGGAAATTAAGGAATATATAAGAGTAATACATCCACAAGTGACGAACTTGGATAATGCCGAATACTCATGTTGTTGAATAAAACAATGTTTCTTTGTTGATATAGAGAAGTGAAGAAGATCTTTAAAACCTAGATCTAGAATACAGACCACGATTTTTCGGTTTCTTCTGGGTCGGTGAACAATAAAAACAGAACCGTCTATTTTTCTCTAAAAATGTTCATGTGATATGTACAAAATACAACAAAATACGCGCTTGTTGACTTGTAGTTGACAATCTTGTGGTTTTTGCCCCAACATATTAAAAGTGTCAATTTACATCAAGCTTCAGTTAGAAGCTGTCTACGTGATTCATTTCAAATTAAACCATGCAAAGATAATAAAAAATACACAACAAGTAAAAGCCTCTATCATAATCCAAAATAGTTCTAGTCGATATAATTATCATCAAATCTTGATCTAGATACAAAGTTGATGTTAAAAATGGAGGCTGACTTAAAAATCCTTTAAGACATCAAAGAATAGATATCATGCCGCTGCCAGAGAACAATCAAGAGATAAACTAATGACGTTCTAATGCAACACAATGACGATAAGTGAAAGTGATCTTAAAAGTGCATATGAATTAAATTAGCGTTAAATTAAACAGGAAAAGAGGAGGTGAGGGGTGACAATAACCCACTTATCTGAATTTATCACACCGGTTAAGACTATGACAGACTGTGTGTCCCTCGCCTACTCTGTCTTGTCGCTGCGATCTGCACTTCCTTCGAGGATAAACAGTATTCTTGTAATTTGCCACAAATTCGCGACAGAAGGAGCGAGGCGGATTCTCGCTCCAAATAATTATTTTTTTCAAGAATTATTAAGACGATCACAATCCTAGCCTACCCAGAAGTAGACCTCACGAGCCAAATTTAATCCTGCTCCTTGTCTGCTTGACTTCAAGGAGGAGAGGGAGAGCAAAGACCTTAGAAAGAAATTGTCTCTGTTGATAGAAAGAGGTAACAGAGGGGTGCTTATTAACGAGTTGAAGACCTCTGGCTTCCCTTGGGTATCGCTGCTTTGTTAGTATATAACACAACAGTGTTAAACCAAATTCTGTCGTTTGTAAAAGATAAATAAGCCTCTACACATTTAAAGAAAAATCATATAATTTCATTATTGAATAAAAGTTATAGCCTTTGCTAAGGGTCCTGCGATCAGGTGGATCCTTCGCTCCCCTCGATACAAGGACCCGCCGCCACTGCTCTCCCTCTCTCACACACACTCTCATACACCACCCCAAACGCTTCCTCTCACACGTGTTATTTATATTTATATCCGCCTCCTCTCTCGCCACTCTCTTTCTCTTTCTAACTGAATAAATTAAAATGCATATCAAAATCATAAATAAAATCCATTTGCAATATTAAGCTTTAAACCGAACCATGATTTGTGTTACTCTTTGTTGTGGTTGTGGTTGTTGTTGTTGTTGTTGTTATAAGTGTTGCTGCTATGAATGGTGACGATGATGATGATATTTAGATTTTCACTTCTTATCCATCCTCAATCCTCTTTCTCGGTTTCTTTTCATCTGTAACTGTATCAATACACTTCTCATAATCACTGGAAATGGGAGTTACGAATGGGGAAGAGGGGGGGAGGAGGGGAGGATGGCTATACATTCGTGTTATATTGGCATCGAGTATTGCCAAAGAATCATAAAGGATAATGAGTGGATATTTCTCGGTCGAATTTAATCAACCAACTTTTAAAAGTATATGAGATTCAAGTTTGTTTGGTCTTGGAAACCAGCAAAATCTTTTGAGCAAATATCGTGAGATTATCTGAAAAGAAATGAAGAGAAGTGATATGAAGAAACCGATAAAAATATTGCATCTAACTACGATTATAACGTTAAAATTAGTCTTCTTTTATAGTAATGCATTAAAGTAATCGATATTTTTGAGCTTGGCGGTCTATTTAAAACGAAATAGAACAAAAGAAAATATCTTAAGATTTTTATTTTTTTCCACTGCTATTCTGGGAATCCTTTATTGTGCTCTGAGCCACTCAAATATCATCTCTTCTAAAGCATCAGAAGCCAACTAAACATCTTTACTTTAAACAGAAGATATTTTTATTTTAAAGCAAAATGTTCATGTTTTGAAACCTTCCATGTTTACAAACGATGAATCATTGAATGAGTTTTTCATTTGGTCGAGAAGGCTGCGTTTGGCTTATTGCTTATTTCAAGTTCAGAGGATGCTATTCTAGTTTATTTCTACAACGATTATAAACAATAAAATATTTGAGCGTTAAAAATAGAAAAATCAAGGACAATAGTTTCGAAAATCTTCCCAATGAAAGTAAATAAACAAATAGCAATATATGTACAAACTTCCCCTAGCGAGAAAGAATCATGATGAAGAAATACAATAAAATGAAATGCTGTCAAGAGAGAGACTGGAACACGAAAACGGGATTGCCATTAAAAATGCAGGATATTAATAAGGTCAGCGAACATAGAGACAAAATAATCCAGACTTTTTTTTTCTCGGAAAAGAAGAAAACCTGCATGCCCAATTATAGTGGACTCAATCTGTTATCATATAGTAACCTAGACATGAGCAGCTGTCGTGAGTAAAATTCGCGCATTCCATGATTTCTTTTTATTTTATATGGATTTTTTTTGGTATGACTTATAAATTCCATTTCTATGGTTCAAGGCCTGAGGCCTAAATCATGATAAAACCATTAAAAGATGAAAAATAAATTAAACAAAAGCAGGAAAAACCAAAACAAAACAAAAAACAAGAAGAAACAAGCAAAGAGAAAAAAGAATGAAAGAAAAAACCCAAAACAAGAACAAACCCGTTCTATACCTGCAAGGATAAAAGCCCAGCATATTGAGTCAGTCTTTTGGGGCTTACAATACAATGCAATTTTACAACTTATATTATGTAATGGTCACATTCGTTACCAGTCAGTAGATTTAGTAAATTTTAATTGAGTATGTATTATTCCTCGTACCGCGACATATTGAAATAATAGGTGATGATTGTGTTTACTTACCAACTATTTCCACAAATTCTTTAGGTTTCGACTTCCAAAGAACCCCAAACCAATAAATGGGGATGCCAGCAGCGGCAATAGCCAAACCAATTCCCATTTTATGGGGTTTTTCATTGATAGCCAGTATGAGGACGGCTATGTTGATGATGATTTCTATGATGGGAACGATAATCCACGTCTACAATAAGGCGAGATAAAATAAGTTGAAATGAAATATTTGACTTCCATTTTTCACAATTTATAACGTAACATCGTAAAATTATAGATGCATATTAGATCTATATTATATTAAAATGGTTCCCTCGTTGAACATTATTTGAAAAGATAAATATCATTAATATGTACCAATAATACTAAAACTAAACAGTAGTAAAACGACATATATTGGTGTATTGTTATCTGGACGCACAATCCTTTTAGTATATTATTATACTAATAGCTCGACCTTGAGCTTCATTAGGGTTTCCTTGGCAGGCCTTTCTTCATTTAGAAAACTTGTTAACTTATAAGGAGCACTGACGAAGAGTGATTTACTATTGCAACGTACACTGGGTAGGTTCACAAACAATGGATGTCTAATCTGAAGAAACTGCCTATCAACAATTACGATTAAATTCTCCTTTTTAAAATTGCCCGTTGAGAGTGAACGTTTTTTCCATCTACAGTGGTTATTACAATACAATACAATATAAGGTTAAGGGCTAAATAGGCTGAATAACCTTTAAATGTCCCGATGTAGTCATAAAACATAATACAAATAACAGAGTTAAAATATCAAATATAATAAATAAACATGATGTCATGGAGCTCCCCATCCACTGCGTTCTTAAAAGAATTTATATTTTTCGAGCACTTAGTCTGAAATGTCAAACTATTCCAAGCATGTACATTTCTAAAAATAAAAGAATTATGTCTTACAGACATTGAAGAACCCAAAATATATATCTTATATCTGTCACCTGTGGTAAAAGTTATATGACTGTGAATATCTAAAGAATAAATTATGGTCAACGATGTATATTCCATGAACAATCTTATATATTTGGATAAGGTCTCCCCGCGTTCTTCTGTATTTCAGCGAAGGCAGCTTAAGATATTTTAATACTTTCACGTGGCTTATGAATTCAATTAGTGGTTCCCAGGCCAAGCTTATCACACATGATTAACTTTGGTAATAGCTGACTTGCCTCTCCCTCCCCATTTATGCGGAGTCACACGTAAACAATGACCAAAAGTATACTATAGCTATTTTTTAATTTTTTTTTTAACCTGGTCGTTTTGCTCTGTTAATTTTTCAATTCTATTTTGTGGAATGCAAGTGTGCAAGGGGTGTGCGTGTGTGTGCGTGTGTGTGTGTTTGTGCGTGTGTGTGTGTGGGGGGGGGGGGGGGTAACCTGTTTATAATGAAAAGTAGCTTTATGTAAAACAGTTATGGATAATACAAAATGAAGAATTAGGAACATCGCGCATATTTTTTTTTCATACAAAGCCAAATATAGTAAAGCGTAAAATATAAATGTCTAATGCAGTTAAACCATAAAAATAAATAAGTATGAATAACGAAGCAACAATAACAAAACGGCGAATAAGCAATAAAACAGTAACAAAGAGACACAATGATGACGTGATAATTCTGGTAGCGTACCTTATATGGCCGTTCCTGATGGGGTTTCTTCCACCGTAGATACAACAGGGATGAAATAACTGTCAGGGACATTATGGTAGAAAAAAGGGCGATAAACTCGATCATGTCTGTCACACCGCCAGTAAATAACATGATTAGCGCCCATGCTGTCTGGTGGCGGGGAAAAAAATCAATGAAATTAAATGGAAATAAAATGTGCACGGTCTTTCTATCCTTTTTGCCCTTGTATGTAAATTTGTCGCTGCTTAAATTCATATTTAAGCATATTATATTCATTGAGCGTATAGAGGGATATTCTAAGGTTTGAATGCAAACCACAGAAAAGACAAAACCTTGAAACAATACCAGTATGTGTAAAGCTATATTATAGGCAAACTCCCAATCTTAGTTTTTATATCCACCGCTCTATCTATCCCTCCACTTATCTATATTCGTTTATCCATCAATTCACCAATCTACATGTGAATCCATCAATCTCTACATAATATTATTATATCTAGTGAAATTGTTTGCTACAAAAACAGAGCACAAAAAGAAAGAAACGAAACCAACAGCATAAATAGATTGTGAAGATTCATTGACAATAATTTGCACATGCCAAGGACGTACAAGAAAAATCAATAGAGTTCCTTCCATCGTATTATTCATTATCTAATTTCCCATTGGATCCCAAATTTAACCCCTACAATTTCACCAAAACAATAAGACTGAGACTTGAGCCATTCATGGCGAAGGGAGAATATCTTGGGATATGTCTAGAAGGTTAATATAATGCGGCTAGTAAATGAAGCAGAGGGTTTGAAGACATTTTAATGTAAAGGCATTTCAGTCTAATTGTAGGGGAGGTAATAATAACAATGAATAATAAAACGAATGACAATAAATTCAATGTGCTCATTACCAGGGAAATTTTATATTTTGTCTCTATTCCAAAGACAGGCCGAAGCAACACAAGTGTTAAGCGCAGTGCAAAGTGCAGGTAAGCAATGAGGGTAAATTATCTTGCAGGCAAAAGCAATATGTCAAAGCGGGACACCTAGGCTGCATTGCAATGTCTTACCCACTTGACTATCTACTCCATTATATATAATATTCAAACCAGTTTTCTTTTAGGAGGTACCCCTCAATAGAAACGTGCAATACTCACAGATGCCAATACTTCAACCACGTTGAGAGTGATAAATTAAAGCTGACTTGCCATGGCAAAAAAATATGTACGCTTATATAGCGCTTTTCCACTAAATGTGCTCAATGCGTCTTACAGAGTTCTCTGGCAGGCCACAATCCTTCTCAACCTCCCGGGGGTGGGGTGGTGGGGAGGGGGGTGGTGGGGAGGGGGGGGCATACATCCTATTAAAGGCGCTTCACTGTAGCATACTGACAGGATCTTCCTCTACCTATGGCCAGGTACCCATTTCACACCTGGGTGCGGTAAGAAAATGCAATAAAAGAGTCTTTCCCAAGAACTCAACATCGCGCCCAACCGGGATTCGAACCAGGGTTCTTTCGGTCACCGGCCCAAATGTCTACCACTAGACCACAATGCCACAACTTATTGCACGTTTGACATTGCATGGAATACTTAAATTTACAAGAGCGCTGGCGTTTTTATTTTGGTCGACTGTAGATTGAATGACATTACGCAAGACAGATACTTTTCCTCTTAATCATTTTATTTTACACACAAAATAACACCGCGTTGATGATGACAACGACCTTGAAACCAATAGTAATAATAAGTGTTTGACTTACGTATACAAAAATGGAAGGCCATGGAGTGAGATATTTCGTATGTAGCATTCCTAGAATTTGTGGCATGTGTCCATTTCTGGCACCAGCAAACAATAATCTGGGTTTTCAATAGGATAAAAAAAAAGTCCGTTAAAGTCACGTGATTGCATAGAATTTTCCGAAGAACTAAAATAATTGTGATCAGTATTAGAATCAAAAGATACAAAATATTAGAATTGTTATATCGTCACCCTTGACCAAATTGAATCTTTAGTTTAATAATTAATAACAGTGCGATTAAAATGAACAAATGCACTAGCATACCTTCTTTGGCTAAGAGTAAACATTTTTCCTATGCAATGTAAGTGGAATTATTATTCAATTCTTAGCATTTCTCTTCGTATTTTTAATCTTAGATATAAATTTAGAAACACTAATTAGCATACACGCCACACAACCCTTTGTTTCGAAACACCTGCCTAAACAAAAACGAGAAGCCACCAATTTTATTGTACATAAGGTCGCTAAGTAGCTTTTACACTAAGTTTTCTTTCAAATTCAGTCAAATAAATAAATTAGAAGAAACAATAAGTTTTATCGTTGGACAGCGAGAAAAGAGCTTGAAATCTGAAGGCGCTTATCGAGTCATTCAATGATAAAACGCTTTTTTCTTGGTAGCAGATCTGTACCGGTATTATGTATCCTTTGTGAAAAGTAACAACCTGCTTAAAGTATATCATACGAGTACATAAAGCAACTAGTCCACCCACTTAAAGAAGATTTAAATTTCATTTTAATATTCTATGGTGCTGTGCTCCAGAGGTTAGTGTGCTCGTCTTGCAACCGAAAACTGTGAACTCGAACTACAGAAAAGTTTTTATACATGCGTTTTCTTCTCCTTCTCACGCTTTTTTTCTCCTCCTTCCTCTCTATTTTCTTCTTCTCCTCCTTCCTCTCTATTTTCTTCTTCTCCTCCTTCACCATCTCTTCATCCTTCTTCTTCCCTTCCTTCTCCTCCTCCTCCTCCTCCTCCTCCGCTCTCTTCTTCTTCTCCTCCTTCTTCTCCTTCTATTTCACCTCCCGTTTCCTCCTTTCTTCCTTCTCTCTACTTTTCTACGTATTCTCCATCTCCTCCCTCTTCTTGATCTCTTTTTATTTCTCCACCTTCTCTTTCTCATTCTTTTCCCTCCTCTTCTTCTTCTTTTCCTCCTCCTCCCCTTTCATCTGCTTCTCTTGTCCTCCCCATCACTCTTATCTTCTTCCTACTTTCTCTTCCCTCATCTTCTTCTCATATTTGTTCTTCGTCTCTCCTCCATAATCCTTAATTTCCATCTCCTCCTCCCCCTCCTTCTTTTTCTTCTCATCGCTATCTCCCTCCTCCCCATTCTCCTTCTCCTGCTCCTCCTTCTCCTTCTTCGCAACCTTCTCCTTCTCCACATCAGTCTGCTCCTCTGACTCTTCCTTAGAAATATGGAATGACCGATATTTGAGGACACCAGCGTCTCATGAGACATCAGCAGTCGAAAGATAAATGAATGACATGCCGTCTTTATTATTCACGAAAAGGTTGTCCTCACTGACTTGAGATTTTCACGATGGATGTATTGTATGCATGTAAGAGATTATGTATGTGTGTTGTATTTGTGAGTGTATGTGTGTCTGTGTTATATATATATATATATATATATATATATATATATATAACATATGCATGTATGTACGTGGATATATATATATATGTTTATATTATTATGTTAATGCATATTATATATGTACTATATTGCTCTAATTATTAATTTTCAGCTGAAACATGTATATTATATCAATAAAGCGTATGATGTTTAATATTAGACAGTTATTAAACCTCATGTAGTAAGTGCTCAATGAGTCCGAAGGCATCAAAGCAAAGATGCCAATAGTTCTGATAAAACAAAGAGTCTCAAAAAAGAAAAAAATGCGTTTTGTCGTTGCACGGCTAGCATCCGCTCGTTAACATCCACGTGAAAAATGCGTTTTGTCGTTGTACCACTAGCGTCCACTAGTTGACATTCACGTGAAAAATGCATTTTGTCGTTGTACCACTAGCGTCCACTAGTTGACATTCACGTGAAAAATGCGTTTTGTCGTTGTAAGGTGAGAACAATGCGTTTTGTCATTGGAGCCTTTATTTTTAGGCTTTTTCAAAAATAATAAATTTAATTTTATTCAAAAAGGTTGAGAATTTAGATAAAAGAGTTCATCACAAGTTAGGGGAAATCTTTATCAATTGATACGGTGAATAAAAAGTTATTACGACAAAATGAGAAAAATTCATTCATTGTACGGCAGTATGATGAAATACACTGCTAGTGAAATATGTTCATTTTTTCCCCATAAATATTTTGTTTACCTGGAGTGACCCATGATGGACGCATTCAAAGCTCCAATTGATGTCAGGGCTACTAATACGGACACAATGATCTTTAAGGGGCTTGACACACGGTCAATGAAATCCTGGTGGTCAAATAGATGCATAGTTTCTGTATTACAGTGGAAATGGTGTGGTTAATATCAAGCAGGGTGAGCAATTAGCAAATTTATTGATTATGCTATAGCATGTTAATCCACCAACGCTGATTCGAATTTGTTAAGCATTTATCAAACCCATGATTCTATTTCGAGTTACCATGCAATCTTACTTTTATTATGACCCAACATTAAACATTGAATATGATATTACGAGTTGCGGTCATCTTTTTTCCAAATAAATAACCCATAAACTTGCAAGTGTTTACAGTCATATACCCTCTTCTTCATATCCGTGCAGACAATCTAAATTGTAAGGCAAATAACAATCTTTAATACATTTATTGCTCGGCCTCAGTCATAGTGACAACATTCTCAGGTGACTTACCAAAGCAACAGCAGGAGAATTCATGATTTCGCTAGGTTTCATCAGCGTACCATAGGCAGCGTTTGTCATGACGTACTTAGCAATGACTATTGCAAAGGTTATGTACACTGAACGGGGAGGGTCTCTAGATATAAGGAGAAAACAAAGGCAGACTATTGAATAGCCAAATGTTTTGCAACAAATGTTTTTGCAACCGTTACATTTTTGTTACTATTACTTTTTCAAGGGACCATCATCGTCGTCATCATCTATTATTTATCTAATTGAATGTTGTATGACTCAATTAATTTGGCATTTTTATGCTACCTTAGGTAAAGTGTTATCTCAATATTTACTAGAAGTGAATACAATGTACTTTAGAGCCGACTAACGTGAGCCATTTTTACTACGACGTAATTACTTAGCAGGGTCCTTGATCTCCTCCAACATGGTCGTCATGGCTTGCCATCCCCCAAAGGCAAACACTGAATAGAAGAAGCCAAGAGCAATTTGACCTGGTTCCTGCTTGGTGCCATCAAATAAATTTTCAAAGTTTTCTGTCTCTCCTGATACAAGAAAAGGATAGAAACGTATACTTTCTTTAATCGTGTACCTTACTCATTATTAAGTTAATTCAATTGTCGTCATTATTTTAATTCTAATCGCTATCCGACTTGCAGTTGACACAACTTCGACTCCACATAAAGACCAGGTGGCATTTATACGTATTATCATTATCCTCTCTTCTCTATCGTAATA
>JASKDV010215233.1:4501-19177 GCA_032466395.1 Aegires albopunctatus | reverse complement strand
TAGTCAACTGACGCAAGTATTGATTAACTGGAATTGTACCTCTGCATTATTATTGTATTGTACTGTGACTGTGTACATGTATCAGGTGTCGTACAGTTTAATGAGTACACATCGTACTCGTAGGCCTAAGTAGAAGAATGATGGGTGGGTTTTTTCGGAAGCTTACATCAAAAGATGATTTTCCTATCTCACCAATTAAAATTAGTCATACAAACGTGCTAAAATACATAATGTAAGATATATTACCCGAATTGACTTTGACCTTAGTGACCTTTTTATTGTGAACTGTCTACTATTATTATTTAGTATAATTTTGACGATGGCCAGCGTCTAGTGAGATGAGATAGGGGTGGAATGGATAATGTTATCCTCAATCATACTCATAGTCTTTGCCCATGATAACAAAAAATATTTAAAAAATGTAGGCCTATACCTACTAACTAAACTAAGATCTTAGTTCACTAGTCATTGATATCCCAGACTGGACCTAAACTCTCCATCGAGTCCATCCGTTTGGATGAGGAGGGATAGGCTATGTCTGTCCATGCATACGAGGAGAGGCAAGGTTATGCACGACTTTACGGACGAGGAAAGGCTAGGTTATGCTCGACCTTACGGACGAGGAGAGGCTAGGTTATGCTCGACCTTACGGACGAGGAAAGGCTAGGTTATGCTCGACTTTACGGACGAGGAAAGGCTAGGTTATGCTCGACTTTACGGACGAGGAAAGGCTAGGTTATGCTCGACCTTGCTAGGCCTAGCCTTCTTGAAATCAATGAAATTCACGTATAGGGTTTTTTGTTTTTCAACATACTCTTCCAAGATGACTCTCAAGACAAATAATTTGGTCTAGGCAGCCTTGTCCAGCCTGAAAACCTGCTTGTTCTTCTCTCAGAGTCAGAGTCCTCTTATCAACTGCATTTCGAATCCACCATAGAAGGATTTTTGAAAAAAACCTTCGACATCACTGACAACAGCGTTACCCCTCTCCAGTTGTTGCCTTTCTTGGGGATTTTTACGATGACTCCTTTTCTCCATATCTCGGGTACTCTTTCCTCTTCCCAGATCTTGTTGAATAAAGTGTTTATATATATATATATATGCTCTATAGATGCACGGTGGCGGAACGGTTAAGCCGTTGGACTCGCATGCGAAAAGTCCCGAGTTTGAATCTCATTGGAGACACCGTGTTTAACTCTTGGGCAAGGTTATTTACACGAATTGCCTACGTTTGCGGCGCTGTTCTTACGGCTGACGCTCGGTAACGGTAAATACCAAAAGACAAATTTCCCTTCGGGGATGAATAAAGTGGTATTTTTTAATTTTTATATGGCTCTGCCGTTATCTTATCACTTCCAGCAGCCTTGTAATTGGTCATCGATTCAATCGCTCTTTTGATTTCATTGCTCTCCACTGGGCCCACAAACACATCAAGCATATCAACGTCGGTGTGTTTAATACTTCATGAAAGTGTTCAGCCCATCTTTTCTTTTGCTCATCATTTGAAGTAAGCATCTTTCCTTCCTTGTCTGTGATTGGCCCTCTTTTTGTCTTCATGTTCCCAGCCATTTTCTTTGTTATTTGGTAAAGGATCTTACAATTATCCTGTTTTGCTGCCTTGTCTGCCTCTTCAGCCAGTGAGTCAATATATCACCTTTTATCTCTTCTTGCAGACGATTTCACTTCATTATCACAAACTGTATAATATATGCCTCCTGTGCAGATTGTTTTCCGAGTTCAGTCTTCACATTAAGAATGGCTGCCTTTGCTTCCCTTCTCTCTTGGGTACAACTCCAGGTTTCCTCACTAATCCATTCCTTCCTTGCCGAGTATTTAAATCCTGCACTATCCTTTGCTGCTGATGAAATGGCTTCACTCGTGTTCTTCCAGACTTCATTTATGTTGTCATCCGAGTTGTTTAGAACTTCAAATCTGTTTGTCAGTTCTAGTTGGAACTTTGCTTTGATTAGAGGAGACCTGAGATTTTGACTGTCAATTTTGGGAAATGTTGGTTTGGTATAATGTGCTTTAAGCTTTATTCTTATTTCACCAATACACAGGTTGTGATCGCTGGCTACATCAGCACCCTGGTATGATCTCACATCTTGTAACGAACTTCTTTACTCTCGGCATATGCAAAGGTGGTCAATTTGACCCTTAGTTTGACCACCAGGTGAAATTTATGTTCTTTTATGTAGCTGCTTATGGGGGAATAGTGTGCCACCTATCACAAGTCCATCAGTCATACAAAATTCCAAGTCTTTCTCTGTTTTGATTGATGGTGCCCAATCCTTGCTTGCCCATCACACTCTCAAATCCTGAATTGTTATCAAGCCTAATATTAATCTAATCTAAATAAAAGAATAAAATTTACTTGATTTTTTTTATCCTTTTTATTTTACAGATACCAAATGGGAAGAATGGTTAGGTAAGTCTTTTTGCAATGATACATAATTTATTAATTTCTGTTTCTAACTTCAGCCTTGTCTAACTTTAGCTCTATCTTGATATGATATCTTAGTGGCTCGGTGGCAGAACAGTTAAGCAGTTGGACTTTCATGCGAAAGGTCATGGATTCGAATCTCTTTGGAGACACCGTGTTTAACTCATGGGCAAGGTTATTTACACGAATTACCTATGTCTGGGGCGCTGTTCTTTCGGCTGACGCTCGGTGACAGTAAATACTGAAAGACAAATTTCCCATCTGGGATGAATAAGTGGAATTTTTTTTTTTTTTATGAATTTGAAAACTCTGTGTATGTGTCAGCATCATTCTTCCTTTAAATCTCTTTTTAATCCAACTTCATAGTTTGTTTGTTTTTTCCTGTAGGTCCAAAGCTTTTTGAAGATACATCTTTTCTCCTAAATTAATATGTTGGAATATATGTAGGACTCCCATTTAGGTGTTGTCTCCGTAGTGCTCGCGCTTGGCACTTGACCAGAAAACGAGGCTACGGCCATACTGCCGTAAGGGAACAATAGCACACATTGTATGCTCTCTCTCTCTCTCTCTCTCTCTCTCTCTCTCTCTCTCTTACATAATATTGCGTCAAGGCATAACACAAATGCCTAAGAATTATTTAGTGGTTTTGAGAGAATTACATCAACGTCAGCCGCCTAAGTCACCATTGTGATTTAGGCAAAACAAAACAAATTCTCTTTTTTACAATTTCCCGTTAGATTTGGGCTTTGGCAATTTATGCCAACAAAATATGGCCCATGTTTGTAACTTTGTCTAAATTCAATTTGTACTGTTTTCAATGAATGTGTCTATTCAATGGCTTAATTATTTCAAAACCAAGCCAATATGACTGATGGGCTTTTATTTCTTTAATTAGTAATTAAGCACATCCTGTTGTATAAACAATTATGGCTTGCGTATTAATTGGTACAAATAATAGAAGAACCGCTTTCAATATAATTGTGCAACTACCGCGAGCTAATCACCACCTGGCACTGCGGAGAGGTCTCTGAGTCTGAGAACAAAGAATGGTGTCAAAAGCTATTTTAGAGCCTATTACCATTAAGGTTTTGTGAGCATTTGTGAAAAATATATCAGAACATTTTGGGAGAAGGAGAGCTCTTAAAGGGATTTCATATTTTTTAGCATATGAATTGTGAAATATGCATCTTAAGTCTAAATTTGGCCCGCTGCATTGATTCTAGATATGATTTGTATTTAATCTTATTTATTTTTCTTTTTTGTAGAAACAATGTGGGAATAGGATCCTTTGGTGCTTGAAAACATAAAAGAACATACACACAGTTTAATGCTTAAACGCGAAGAAAGAGAGGAAGATTCATAGAGAAACATTACAAAGAAATCATATCTGTTCTTGTCGTATTTTGTATTTTTTAATATTAACAATAATTTATGAGATGTATGCACTCAACCCAATGTTGCCTTAATATTACATGTGCCAGTAATTTATAATGTGGTTTGTGTTTTTATGCATGTGTAAAACGCACAATGCTAGAATAAATGTAGATTTAATTTATTATTATTATTATTAGATAATTATCTAATAATAATTATCTTTGTGCAAGATTTTCCCTTTACCTTGTCAGTTAATAACTTAAAATGTTATAATGATAATATAAATAGGCTCTTCACAATTTCATGTCCATCTTTCTTCATTCTTGTCCTTGTATATCTACATTGTGTAGCAACCTCATTGTAATTAATAATTTATGTTTCTCTAGTTAGATTAGCCAAGTCAAAGATTTTACCTATCACAGATATAGTCATTAAAGATTCTAGATCTACACGCAAGTCTATCCATGTGCTTTGGAAATTGACCCCATTGAGGGGTCATAAGTTGTATTGGCAGCCTGGGGTGTGATGTTGAGTCTTTTTTAAAAACCTGTGGCATCGTGGTAGACATTCGGGCTGGTGATCGAGAGGTCCCAGGGGTTCGAATCCCGGTTGGGCGCGATGTTGAGTTTTTGGGAAAAACTTTAAATGCTCTTTCTCACCGTACCCAGGTGTAAAATGGGTACCTGGCTATAGGTATTAGATCTTGTCAGCATGCTAGAATGAAGCGTCTTTCATCGGGTTGCACCTCTGATGAGATATAGATTATTAATCCATCATCTTCCTTACTTATTCTGCCTTTGTCAAATGAAAGGCAGTAACTGCAGGCCAATTGCCATTGTAATTACTGCCTTTCATTTGAAAAAAGCAGTATTCTTATCATACTCTGATGCAAAAACAGAGTGCCTGGCTAAAGGTAAAGGTATACATGTAATTCTTATTATAATGTTTGCTTATACTTTTGAATAAATCTTTAAGTAAAACTTCCATTATACAAAAACAAAAAATAGAGAGAAAAAAAACATGTGACAAGACCTGTGTAATTTGTAAATGTTTTTATTATTATCACATTGCCATGACATAATCACAATAAAAATTTATCCTTTAGATACAGGAGATGACATAACATCTTTCCCTCATCCAATCATTCACAACAACAATCATAATAAGAACAATCTGATTTCTGTCTCATTATTAAAACTACACTGGTAAGACTAAGATGCATCCACAATTTTCAAATAGACAACAACAAAAACCATAAATCTTAAATAACTCCAAATAATTATAGAGAATTGAGAAATGAATTCATTATCAGCTCAAGTACAAAAACCATCAACAGAAGGAAGAAACTGTTTCTTGGTTATTAAACCCACTTAACTGTGATCCCTTCATCAAAGAGTTTTACATGTCATGTGACCCTTTGACATTTTTCAATTTCACCCTGTATCTATGAATCTTAAGAATGAATTACTTCCAGAATTGAAATGCTAGACTGTGGAAGAGATCACACCTCTGATACCAATCCTTATTGGTAAGGCCTGTTCAAGAAACAAACAAAAAAAAGGGGGTGGTGAATGGAAACAATCATGATACTCAGATCTAGTCCACACAGCAACAGATAGATTTGTGAAGATCTCCACTTACCATCCTTGAAAACAAGACTGTCTCTGGTGAGGGAAATATCAACAAACATTTAGTTTTCGCTATAAAGCAAGAAAGGGGTTAACATAGCCAAGTACAAATATAATAAATTCCAGCAGGAAATGAAATTTAATCTTGCCTCTTGCTTGCCAAATAATAAAAGAAAAAGAAGAAAAAATGTCCTATATTATATATGGCTAGTTCATTCATTAATCAGGCTTTGATTTTTACTCAAATTGATCAGTTTTAGTCTATACCAGTCAGTTAATAGGATTGAAATACAATGAAATACTTTTTTAGTCTATTATACAACTGATAAGAGATGAAGTGGATGTCTCACGTACATCTATTTTATTCCTAAAACCTGAGTGATTGCTTCACAAATCTCTTCATGGTAAAAACATAATACTAAACAAAAAGTCATTTTCTCACAAACTCTTCCCATCCTGGTTACACAGAATACAGTCAGATCCAAACATAAAATAAATGGGGCAGGGTGAAAATAAAATATCCTGTTAGAATACTGTCATATTAAGATCAGCATGCTCCTTCTCTTGTTAAATCAACTTTTCACAAAGAATACTTTATGCAGGTTACATTACATACAATTTTGTCGTTAATTAAACAATTATATGCAGGCTACCTTGTAACATCTTAGAAAAAAAAAAATTCTAGTCTTCATATTGTCACGATATCATATTTCAAGATCACATCATTCTTTTAAAAATTCATCCCTTTTAATGCAAACTATTAATTGAATGAAATAAACGACATTTAATTAACATTATTGTTCATGTTAAAACTTTCCCAATCTAAATTTACATTTCTAAAACTTTTTTTGGGGTGATTTTTCCTTAACTGAGAGAGAAAGAAAGAAAGGGTTTCATGCCTTCTTCACGGTATCGGAATCAATTAATCAATTGTCCCAGCTGGTGCGACTTAAATCTATAAATAAGTTCACATCCCTCCATTAGAAATGACGCATGCAAAAAAGATGACGGTCATAGCCCTCACAATATTAACATAATCGAGGTCTTTTCTTCACAGCATGTCCAATAGAATCTTACTCTAATTCCAAAATAAAAAAAGTTTAAAAGGCAAAAGCTTCAGCCTTTGAGTCTAGAAGCGTTCCTGCGACCATAGATTGTGGGTTCTCCATCACATGCCGAAATTCTTCCAGAAACCGTGTAGCCTCCACTTCACTAATACCACGACTATCGTAAGAAAGAGTGACGGTCATCTTGGACACATTGCCTTCCATGGTAGCAACCTGCCGTGATGTGCCAACTGCCATGATAGCCATCTGGGGTGGGTTGATGACGGCTGTGAACTCGCTGACACCAAACATACCTAAGTTTGAAATACTGGGATGAAAATGAAAACATACAAACCGAAATTAGAGAGCCAGAAAAGAAACATACATACTATGAGGTTAGAGCTAGATATTGTAAATGGATATTATAGATTGTATTGAAACACAGGATAGTTATAATATAGTTTTTTTCCCCTAGTACTTAGATCTACCCCCTAGTACTTAGATCTACCTATAGGCCTCATTAGTCTGCTAACATAATACAGCAAAATCTAATTATTATTATTATTAATTTATTTTATTATAGCGTTATGACAATAATCTGGCCCCGTGGAAAATTGCGATCCTTTTGCAATTTTGTCTTGCAATTTTTGCCACTTGATACAATTTCTACCATTACTAGAGATTCTTTTGCAATTTTGGTTATTGTTTGTGATAATAGCGCCACCCAAGCAAGAAAGTTTGCAATTTTATTGCAATTTTTGTTATTTCTGGGCGCAATTTCAACCCTTATCTTTGCAAATTTTAGAATTTTCAAATGCAATTTACCGCGGGGCCAAAGTAATACTCAACCCAGTTGAGTTTTGTCAGTTTATTTGAAGAAGAAGAAGTGGTTGAGGTGCTGAAACTGATTATAACCAGACAGACCTGGGGTGAAGGTAATGAATGAGAATCACATGTATCTAATCTGATCTAACAAGATAGAAAACAAAAAAGATTTAAAAGTTTAGCTAGGCTACATAAACCTTGTTAAAATCTTTCCTTGCAGCTTCACAGCAAGTATAAATATAAAGTAAAAGTTGTTCTACTATGTGCACATATCCACAGCGTAACCATGCTCAAGGCGCTTTACAATGACTGTTAAACTCCCTGGCCGACAGCAAAGCAGAACACATACGACAAGACTAACAGCCCATTAGGTGCAATTACAATTTTTGGATATGGGCAACGCTGTCTTAACAGCCAGGTCGAGTGACGTGGATGGGACAAAGTGTCTTACCTAAGGACACACTACCAATGACCAGTGGTTATTGAGAAACTTTGTGTCTAGCGGGATACGATCCCACCATGTCACCTAGTCAACAGGTGTTCGTGAGTGGAGCCGCTTGAGTTTCTCGTGCACAAACTGTGTTCACCACTGGGCCACTGACGCCCCCAAATATAAACTTCAACTAAGCCTCCCCACAGTCAAAAGTAGGGGTATGTCAAGGTCAAGAGTAATAGCAATAGCAAATTCAAATCTAGAATCTGTTGACTTACAGATGACATGTCGATAGTCTTGTTTTGGCCTTCCTTTTTCTTTAATTCACGTTAAAACCTTTGATACTCTAATCCATATAATAATGAAAATCCTAGGTATTCTCTGCCCTGGTTCAAACCTATTAACATTTGTATGGGTTATACAAACCTAAAACTTCCTCCCTGAAACTCATGCAGCTGGAGTTTGTTTTCTCTCGCTCTTCCTGCTAATTCCTGTGGAGAAATCAATAATGGCATTGACCTTCCATTTCCAAGAAACGGAACAAGACATAATGAAAAATGAATCAATTCAAAATTTGAAACAAAGCCCACCTCTAAAGTCATATACAAAAGAGCTTATCAATTTTTATACAATTGCCAATATACACTATGAAGTACAACCTGTTTTCATCTACATCTTTGGGACCAACGAAACTAAGTCAATATATCAAAGCAAGCCATAGAAATAGAATATAATAAGAGACTACTATGAAATTACTGCAAACCTCCATTATTCATAGCCAACTACAATTAAACCCTGATATAGTGGATATATGAGATGATGATGATGATGGTTATACTAGCCTTTACATCACCTGTGATATGCATATATATATATATATAGAGAGATTTTTAAGCCATCTTTTAAAAGCTAAGTAAATGCAGAGTGCATGAATTTCAAACGAGACAGTTTATCAAAATCCAAACGTAACTCAAATCATAATTCATTTGATTTTATAAAAAACAATAAATCTTCAATCAAAAATCCAGCTGGGCCATGCACCCAAGAATATTATTTAAAGATTATATCCATAATTGGGCTCTTTAGTTTCTTTAGTTGTTCTTGAAAGTGTTTACTTGATGCATTTGTATTAAAATATAATTAATATTATCATTATCATTAATGTTGTTATTGTCAATATTATTATTATTATTCAATACCTTCACAGTATCTCCTATTTGCTCAATGCCTAGGTTAGCAGCCCCTTTCACAATAGGGGTAATAAGACCATTGGGCGTTGCAACGGCAATAGAGATGTCAGCTGATTGAGACAACTGTGGGGTATCATTGGTATAAATCCCATTGACTTGAGGAACTCTCTGTTATAAAAAAAAAACAAAAAAAACAACAACCCAATCAAACATAAAGTAATTCAAAATATTGATAGTTTAGCTGATACTAATAATCCCAACGCTCTAGTCACCAGTAACTACGAGTATGAGAAAGCCTGGCATTGAAAAATTTCATGAAAATTAAAATTTGAAAAATTCAATAACTTTAAAGAAAAAGATAGTAATTTAGAGGTATGCTTTATATTACAATCTTTGAATGCTTTTGAAAGCTTTAAAATTTAAAGTGTTCTCCACATGAAATATAAATGAAGTCTGGTAAAAAAACAAAAAACAAAACAACCTACAAACTACAAACAAATCCAAAAGAAAACAAATATGACCGCTTTTAACAACAATGAAAAATATTTCAATAAGAAAGATTATGAACCTGAAGTGCCATGGCTGCTGCCTTTATGATGAAATCATTGACTGACACCTTGACTCCTTCTTGGGCCAAAGATTGACGCAATGTTTGGATGGCACCAACTTGGGAATCAATGGAGGCATATGCATGGGGAATCGATGTCTGAAACAAGTATCAAGATAAGCTGATGAATATAATATATTTGGTTAGACAAGGGACCTTAGCCTCTAAGAGCTTCTCACTTCCCTGACTGACAGCAACATAGAACCCATAGGACAAGACTTGCAACTTGTTAGGTGCTAGCATACAATTTTTTGGACAAGGACAATGCTGTCACAATGGCCAGATATTCACATCTGAGTAATGACCTGTGGTTAACGAGAAAATTTGCATATAGTGGGATATTATCTCACCATGTCACTCAGCCAACGATGAGCCACTAGAGTTTCTCGTATTTGAAGTGTGTTAACCACTAGGCCACTGAGACCGTGAATGCTGGAAGCAAATGCTACTTTTTTTATTAGATATATTACATTATAGAGCATGGGTATCAAATAAACATTTTGAAAAAGGAGAAACTTTACGTGGCCCATCGACAATATGTGTGGTGCTCCAGAAAAACCCAAATTTGGACCAATCCAGAGCACTGAGTTTTTGGGCTATGGCTTCCTCAGGATGGTAGATATCTAAATTTAGAAACTGAGAAAATTGCAATTTTGAGCTGACCTTTACTTATGGCCTTGAGATGAGGTGTTTTAAACATCAAAATAAAGCATTTATGGGTAGTTTTTTAACATAATATTCACACAGAATAAAAATAATAGGTTGACAAAAGTAATTGCGACTTTATCTAAATTTTCACATAAGACCCAAAATTTGACTTTAATCAACCTTTTTTCAAATCAGTGAACCCCGTCTTCCGACGGGTTTTCCTAGAGCACCACACATATTATGGTTGGGATCTGATTTGAACTTATAAATCAGATAATGATCAGAAAGAGACATATGAGATTAAGATTTTCCCATCTTCTTCAAATAGACTGCGGGACATGATCAATTTGAGTTATTACACCCTAGTTTAGCATGGTAATCGTAAAATCACTTAAATGTGAATGAAACAAAACTTTACCTTGGATTCCGTGAGCCGTTTGGCAATGGTTCTCCTCATGTTGGTCAATGGGATATCCACATAATTTTCTCCTGAAGATGGTGCTGGTGCTGGTGGAGGTGTTTGAGTTTGCGCTGCAGCTGCTGATGAGGGTGGTGAAGATGTCTGCTCCTTTTTTGTCAATTTATTGTTTTTTATGTAATCTAACACATCCCTGAAAATGAATTCAATAGAATGTTTAGATGTAGTCCAATCAATCCCTTATATCTATATCCATAGTACTAGGACACTAATCAGGTACTACCATGCAATTTGCAAGGAGTTCTCAAGAATGACTATAGGAGGGATATGATAACATTAGATTTAAAGAGTATGTCATGAACTGCACATTTCAAATATACGTTTCATTTTTCAAGTCTTCATTGTTTTAAAATTTTAAAACATGTGAATCATTTTTGGATGATCTTCCAAAGGTTGACTAAATCTGGTTTAAATGCTATTCCTTAATTTCAAAGACTCTCTTTTCAGGCATCACATTATGCTCCAACTGGTAGGCAATATCTTATACTTTTTATTAAATATCAAATTCATTGACAAACAAATCTCCCTAGCACTAACATGGGTTTGATGAAAATTAAAGACGACGACGACATTAAATAAAAACAATGACAAATTCTCAACCAAAATATGCTCTTGACTCTTATCAATCTTACCCCTTCATCAAGGCACCCCCTGGCCCAGTCGGTGTAATTTTGGCAGCAGTGATATTGTACTCTTGCACAAGTTTTTTTACAGCTGGACCTACAAGATGCCTGAAAATATTGTAGTTTTTTTCTGTCTTAAATTACAAAATTCAGTCGGCATTGCAAATATTGATGTTAAATTGAGACAATAATTCATAAATAATTCGCACTCTTCAATTTAAGTACAGTCTGCCCTCTCTAATCCGGACTTCAGTGATCTGAACCATTTTCTGGGAACAAATGCTTTTCTTATTATTTCTTATATAATGTTCCCTAATCCGGAAAATTCTGTAATCCGAACAAATTGCTGGGAACGAAGGTGTTCGGATTAGAGAGGGCAGACTGTATAAAATGGAAAAAATAAAAATCTTAAAATGCATTTAGATTGACATTATTCAAGAAAGCAGGTCCTTGGCATGAGAAGATTTTCTACCTTGTTGATAGTTGTAATATGCCAAGAATATCCAGCAATGAACAGATTTTAATAGTAGATAACTAAAGAACAGTAAACAAAATGCAGCAATAAAGATCGAAAGGATTAGAGATTTGTCTGATTTTAAGAAAACACCCAGAGCAAACCTTGAAATATTTTTCTGATGATTCCAAACATCCGAATTCTTAATTTTAACAATAACACACCATCAATAGCCGCTCCCTCCCTCTTTTAGTGGTCTTATCATCGAACATAAATGTTAAACTTTGACAACAATTCGCAAAGCTGGAATAAAATAATAATTTTGAAGACATTGTTTTAAAAAGTCTCCACATCATAGAAGGAATCAGTGTATAGTCAAATCTTGCAGAGGACATCAATTCCTTTTATCAGAGAGGGTATTAAAGGAATCATATATCTAAAATCATTTCGTGCCTTGCCTTGCTTATAGTATAGGTAAGATATTTATCAGAGCCCTTACCCATGTTCTACAGGCTGACCTTCGCTAGAAACAGATGCTGGAGATTCAACTGAAGGGGTTGGTGGTGGAGATGATGATGATGCTGGTTGTGTTGGCGTGGCTTGTGCTGGTACTTCTACAGCCTGCCAATCATCACCTTCCTCCACAATTAATGCAATCAACTGTCCAACTGGTATGTCTTTAGTATTGTCTGGAACCTGAAACAAACAACATGTGCTTTCATTGATTCATTATCATCAGCACCTTTGTCTCATTGGTTACAACATTCCTACATTCTCAGCTCCCACTGCCAACTTTTCTAGACATCGTCTTATTCGGGTGAAAATTTTGTAGCAATCATCAACTTGTAAGCGAGCCCTTCAAACAAAAAAATAAATAATGTTTATGTAATGGTTACATGAAAGGACTTACAATGATTTTTGCCAGAATGCCTTCTTCCTCCACGTCCATGGAGAGAACGGCCTTGTCCGTCTCAATCTCGCACAAAACATCTCCTGGTGAAATCACATCCCCTAAAGCAAATAAATGGTAGAAAAAATGTGTTTCATGTTTTTCACTTTATCCACACGTCTTCTAAATGATACATATCTTCTTAGCTACCTTCCATCAATGATCAAGGCCAATTCAAATTAATCTCTTTATGATTTATCTTCATGTATGTATGCTTACATTAAATGGTCACAATCTTTATTATATATATGCACTTAAATAAAATATTTACATGATAAAACTATAAACAATAACTATAACACTAACACTTTAAGGAAAAAACCCAAACCTAAACTTTTTAACTTAAAATGTACTGATGCCCAAAGCATCAACCATGTTTTTACCTTCTTTCTTGTGCCATTTAATGATGTTCCCTTTCTCCATGGTCGGTGACAGGGAAGGCATGTCAATCTTGATGGTACCTGGCAACAAATTAAACCATCGACAGCATTAAAGTCAGTTTTTAAGGCAAACCTGGCAACAGATAACATCAATAACAATACCTCACATATCCTGTAATCCTATTTGGCAGGATGATTATACCGTTAATGATGTGGCATTGGCATTTCACTCTAGCTTGATATAAGCAAAGGAACATTATGATGCAACTTAATTGAAAATCTGAACGACAAATATAATACCTCAAGTTTTAGGTTCCTTGAATACTTTTCTGACTGACTAGCAGCGACCAATGCTTTGTTCTGTCCATAAGAATGGAAGGGTCATAAGAACTTGCATTAAATCTAATAAAATTGATGACTAAACTAGATCTTGTCTTGAACAAACTCATCTAATAAATTCTAAACTACTATGTAGTAATCAAAAGAGATCCATGCATTTTGATTACTTTCATTTATTCATTCTGCTCTTGTCATATTGACTGACTGACACTGTCTCATTTTTATTCGCTTTTATTCAGTTTTAAACTAACACCATTGACGAGTCAAACCATCATGTTTGGCATGAAAGATTGAAACATCAACTCCAGATTCTAAAGCTTTACATATAAAATACACAGTGCTTTTAACACAAAATTAAAAATATTTGTGAAGCATTACAAAATAAAGAAATACTTAGATCAATATAGTTTGAACCACAACTTTAAAGTTATGTGTCTATAGACACTCCTCAGGTGGTGATATTTTTCAATTGATGCTTCTTGCCGACATCATAAGAAGCATCACGAGGGCTTGCTCCTTCCCAAGCGACATCGGCGTCCTCAAGTTCTGCTCCGGATGACGCTCAAAAAAACCTGTACACCCAAACCGTGGATGAGAGATTCGTTGGGTCTTTGGTGGTTACCCCCCAAAGCTCAATGATGGCCTTTGCGATGGTCCGGATGTTATCAGTGGTCTGTCCACCAGTTCTGACATTTTGAGGACCCACTGCATTAGCCGATCTTCCTTGTACTGGGTGAGGAGGGTCCGAGGCACATACTTGATGGGTGTCTTGCCATGCACTTAGTCCACACAAGGGCCAAAACTGCGATGCCAAAGTGCTTAGCCGCCTTCCTCAGTCCCAATTAACATACACGTGATTATCAACGGAGCAAAAATGTAGATCTAGATTCTATAGATATAGAGTGAATGTACCCCCAGTGACTTAGTAGAGCCACAAAATCTAGTGAGAAAACACCGTTCCTGATTTCAATTTCAAGAGAAAATTAAAAGTTCTACCATGTAGATCTAGATCTAGATCTAGAATTTATGTAAACCAAAACATTCACATAAAAATATAAGCTCAATGAAGGTTTGTGTGAGCTGAAAATCAAGATTAGCGTAACTGTGCATAGATCTACCCTGTCACTGGGGATCTAGCCCATATTAACTATAGATATCTAAGTCTATGCCTAGATCTAGATCTAGTTTGAATTCAAAGACACCGTGAGCTTCTCCTCGGGGGGGGGGGGGGGGGGGGGGGGGGGGGGGGGGGGGGGGGG
>JASKDV010215222.1:0-10096 GCA_032466395.1 Aegires albopunctatus | reverse complement strand
CCCCCCCCCCCCCCCCCCCCCCCCCCCCCCCCCCCCCCCCCCCCCCCCCCCCCCCCCCCCCCCCCCCCCCCAGAGCGGACCAATATTCTTACATTCATTGATTCACTATGCATGGTTTTATTTAGAAATGAAACGACGTTCTTTTTGTGCGTGTGTGTTGTCTTGACCACGTGTCAGATTGTGCTCATTAGCCGAATTAATTTGCCGGATTTTTGCCATTGGCCATACCATGCCCGTCATTATTATATCAGGTTTCTCCCGTCTGCCTGCCTGCCTGCTATGTCGATTCCACCGTCGCTAGTAAGATTTGACGGAACTTGTAAAATAATTTCAGACATGGCATAGCTCTCAGACACCTCAAAATAGCCACTAACCTTTCGGTGTCCAGCACTCCTTCAACCTTTAAAGGCTTTCACAATGTTGTGTTGTACGTTTATGGCTAGATCTAGGACCATTGCGACTCTTTTGTCTGATCTTTTCATAACACAAAATCAAGAGTTTTTAAATAGTTCAGTAATAGTAACATCATCATCTAAGAATAGATCAGATCGTATCAATATTATTATACATGTATATGAATTACTATAATTTGGTCACATTGCACATCATCTCATATCATATCATCTTACTATTATGAAGGTCGTATCATGAGGCAAAAATACACATTTTAATTTGACTGAGGCTTTGAAACTACATCTTTAAAAAAATAATCTGACTACGACCAAAATTTTGAAATAATATCTTTCCAATGTGAGAAACTCATTAGCAATAGATAATGTCTCTATAAACTACCTTATTTTATAATATTTCTATATTAATTCTAGCCATGATGGCTAAGAATTCCATTCACCTCGGGCCTAGCCGCCTTCTCCCGACACACCCCATTACACGCTATAATATTATCTAAGGTTCGCGGTGACGTTGGCAAGCCGAGGGCTTTCTCTCAACACCTGGAGACCAAAGACGACAACAACAACAAGAATAGTATAGAACACATCCATCAAATCATGTCCAATTTGATTTAACTTACAGGGATACCCTGGTAGGCATCTCTCCATAATCCCTCTCCACACCTTCTGGAAATACAAAGAAGCAAGATTGTGAACTACACTCTCTTCTAGCATAATATGGATATATGACCTGTAGCTATTTATAGATGATGATGTCACTGTACTATTTATAAACTCTTGACAGTGTTCTTTATTTAAAAATACATGTATCAGATTAATTTGAAATGGCTCCAAAGGTCTTAAATGTTTATGGAATTTACCTCAAATGGCCATTATCAGCTTGAATCGAAGTAATATAAATTATGTGTATTGCATTAACACTGAGGACCTCATTGGATTTGGTCTATTTAACATTGTCCTATATGAAAAAACAAAAAACAAAAAAACCCCTGTACAAATTATAGTTCAAATGAGACTTATAAAGGACTTTTTGGTTTAGGGTTCCAATGCTTATTATTGGTGTGAGATACAGTTTGGGCATTTATACTAAAAATGTATGTACTTAGATTTTGGAAGACCATGCCTCTTAATTTTTAAATTGAATGAAAATATTGCAACACGGTATATGCGATTATTGTTGTATTCTAGTCATGATTACACCATTGATACCATTAAACATAAAACTAAAAGTTAGAATTAGAAGTGCTCTTATGTAGCGCTTATTATTACCAAGGGACCTTAGCCTCTGACAGAAGCACTGTACAATGACTTAATCACTTTCCTTGAATTAAAAACAATGGAAGGTATAGAACTGCTATACACACTTCAAAATATTGTCCTTTAATTGATCATTAGGGATTAATTAAGATTATTAAATTGAAATTCAATTGAAAAGAATTGAATCTTGAAGTTAATGAAGATGATCGATATGATAATTTTTGTGTGAACACATGATGAGATGCTTTTTCCAAAGAGGTTTTTTAGAATGACGCAACGGCTGATTATGTGTCTGAAAATGCTATGTTGATGGGTACTGATTATGAAATGAATCCTTTTTAACGATTGCATTTCCGTTTTGCTTGTCTTCTAACCAGGTTCCTCTAAGATGTAATTCCGGTAGGGTATGGCGAGGAAGGTGGAGGGCCGCACCTTCAATGTCAGCGTCGTTGGCTTGTCTGGCACCGAACGAGACAAAGGCCAATATGGAATTGGCAAGTCTTGTCTCTGTAACAGGTTTCTTAACCCGGTAAGCTTTCTCTCAATACACACACATTGGTTTGATTTTAATGCTTAATATTACTTCATGCTATACAACCAATGTGCAAGGGGTCATGACACACACATCCAAGGGCCAATAACTCAAATTATTTACAGATGGACCCTGATTGTTGATAATTTGCAGATTCCTTTGTTTGCAATTTAATAGTTCATGACTCATTATTGCTTATAAAATATCTTTTGATGGGATTTTTTTCTTTCTTTTTGTCGGTTTTAATTATTCTGCCCTTCATCTTAGTCATAAAGTCACTTTTGACTCATTCTCCACTCACTGACATTTCATTGTGGTTTGGTTTCGCATGCTATTTCTTTTGATTTCACTTGCAGATTTTAGCCACATCTATTCTGTTCTTTATTTGTATTGTTGGAGATATAATATACTAGTGTAATATGTTTTTAAGATATTTTTGTAACTGTTGAAGAGATTATAGACATTGATGATTGTGGTCACATGGTGCTTCTAACTCAGAATTGATCAACATGTCAATTATGCTAATACATGGTATTACTGACAATATATTATGTCCCCATATTATTTCATTGTAGTATAAAATGAAATGCCGATAGATTACTGTTGATAATGCTGCTGCCTCACTAAAGAGTTCCATGAGCGTGACCATTAGCATAATGTTTCTTATTTTGTATCAGCTTTGGATTATAAGGAATGGATAGAATTATGCTTCTTAGTTATTAGATTGCACATGAGCTAAGACCCTGCACAGACCAAAAGATATGAGCTGAGCTTACTGTGTCATATAATATATTTTATAGATCCATTCTTTATTATCATTAACATCATACACCAACAGCCACAGCCTCACCTCATGCCTCACTCACAGCTTGTATCATGTCACAGTTTTATGACATAAATTCATTTTTACTTAATTTGGTACATAGTAAGCAAGTTTTCCCTCCTGGCAAATAGTTGTTTGGGTTGTATCCTGACTGCTTGGAACATGAGAGTTCAGAGTAAAAGGGCATGGATTAAGCTGTGCCATTGTAGTTTTTGGTCTGTACAAATCATAAAGATGTGACAATGAAGGAGCTAAAGAGGAAGAGATAGATGGAGCTGAACATTCGGCTTTTTCTCATCCACTTCCCTGTCTGTCAACTCTTGTCATCACCACACAAAATACAACTATCCAACACTTCGTCCATTTTATCTTAATTTGTATCTCAAGCAAGTGATAGATACCCCTCTGTTTTTCTCACCTCTCATCAATCATGTCTGCTATCCCGTCAAGACTAATGATATCACGCTCTTACCGTTTATCCACAGGTAGCAGATGGTTACTTTCATGAACATATCTCTGTTCTGAGCCAGAGTGACTTTGCTGGCCGAGTCATCAACAACGACCATTTTCTGTATTGGGGAAATGTCACCAAGACAGATGATGGCAACAACTTCACATTTCAAGTGGTGGGTCTTTGGGTCTTTATTAATGTAGAACATAACCATAATTTGTTGTATTAGCGCACCCATGCCACTCTTGTGGAATAGATAATTTATAAGCATGGAAAATGGAGGTAGCAGGGATCAGGGGCGCATGGAGGGGTTGTCCTTCTTTTCTTTTCTTTTCTTTTTTTTTCTTTCCCAATCATTGAATTATTAATTAACATGAAACCCTGATTATCTGAATCATAATAGTTTTCTAAATGATTTTTAAAAAACTGACATCTTTCACATGCATCCTATATTTCGATGCACATCTCTAGAATTTTTCCTTTAGTTTGAGACCAAAATTTGAAAATTTGTTTAGTAATTCTTCAGCTTTGAAAGGATGTATTGAGGTTTATAAACTTTTCCCATTTGTAATAAATAGTTCAGCTGGCTTTTATTGCTAAGTGTCAACGGATTTCTTCCTATCCTGTCAATGTTCACTTTTTTTTTTTGGAAGTTCCTGAGTGAACGTCATACAATGAATGTGTACATAAATGGCCCAGCTGTTTCCATGTTGAGATGTCATTGGCTGACTCACAACCACTGGCAACAACAGCTTTCTGCTACCCCCTCATATTATTTTTTTCATTATTAAAAAGATTTTTTTTTTTTTTAATTTAAGGCTTATATCTATCTAAATGAAATATCTTAGATGCTTAGCTATAGATAAGATTGTTATGATGCTCTTCAAATAAAAAGTACGATACTTTGGGAAATCTGTATTGTTCAGTGCGATGAGTAAACAAGGGAAGGCGCTTTATTAAATACATAAATATTATTATTCCTATTAATATTATTTTTACTATCATCATCATCATCATCATTTATTATTATTTCTAGAAAAGGCCTGAAAGCGCTGACATTTTGAATCAACAGATATATTAGAGAATGAGGCACATGCACAGTACATGAATTTTAAACAGGACAGTTTATAGAATTCCAAACTTAATTCTAGTCATAATTGATTCTGGTTTTATAATCAACAATAAAGACTTAAATGGAAAATCCCGCTGAAGATTGTTATTTTATGCACATATGTATAAGTTAAGTATCAGTATAATTTCAACCTTAGTTTTATTATTGTTATTATTGTTGTTGTTATTATTATTATTATTATTATTATTATTATTACTATTATTAGTTATTCTCGTTGATACCATTTTTTACATTATTGTAAAAGTGGCATTAAGTTATATAATAGTAATTTTTTAAAACTTTTTTCTTTTCAATGAGAATGAGAAATGCCAATATTTTTCATTCCTTGATTACTTCGCTTTGATATAATGTTATATTAAAAGTTATACTAGAAAGCAGCAGACTTATTATAAGTGGAATAATAAAAAGAAATAACTTATTAACCCCAGTCTCTCGTTAATTTTTGTTAATTTTTCTTCATTCCGTACTCTCCTAGGTGGAACAAACTGAATTCATTGATGACGTTAGTTTTTCTCCATTCAAGACAGCACGCACTGAAACCTACATCAAGCGGGCAATCAGCAGTAAGGTGCAGAGTGCTGAAAAGCTCATGTACATTTGTAAAGATCAGCTAGGTGAGGGTCCTTTGTATCAAATATAGATGGTTTATTTAACTTGATTAGAAAAGACAGAATTTTGAATGAAAAAATAAATATTTGTTTGTTTCAATATTTTTATGGATTTTTTTTTACTAAGAGTTTGAACATTGCACACTTTCTTCCAATGATTCATATATTTTAGTTTCTATCAATTTAAAGATTTAGGTCTTCAATAACATGTGTTTTTGATTAATGGCATGATTCGTTGCTTTAATAGATATATAAAGTTATAAGATATAGATACCTTTTCACTGAAAAGAGGCAGTTTAAACAAGAATAATATGGAATCCACTTTAAGAAATTTATATAAATAGAAACACCATACATTCTTCATAATATACCCAGACACCTATAATAAAGCATACACACACATACATTAAGAATAATAGCTATACAGTTGCTGTTTAATTTTTGCGTAAAACTTTGAAGAAGAAATAAAAAGAAAAAATTTGGAAGTCCAAGGTGAACTTAACATAGAGGATTCAAGATTAAGAATATCATTTTCTTCAAAGGAAATGATTGATGAATAGAAAAATATTTTCCGTAGAAATGTTCGGGCTATGTTTTAGATTGACATTAACATAGTTTTTATTGTTGTCATTTTGTTCATTATCAATTCAATTCAATTCAAATTCCTTTATTATGTGAAATATACCATGAATAAATAACTATATACATACCCAAAATATAGGTCACTCCAAAAAGTAAATACATATTGTGATATAACCAACATCTAAAATATAGAATATAATAATATATGTATGGCGAACATCTAAAATTGGATGTATGACTGTAAATGGGTGCTGTAGTTGTTGTATTGAATTTTACCCATGTCCGCTACTTTGGTGATATCAGGGTTATCCTAGACTGCCTTGTAAACAAAACAGCCAAGGGTTCTTTTACATGCGTATAATACATATGCACATGGGACCTCCAATATTATAGTCCGTCTCCGATAGGACTTTGCACTCATTATCCTAGCAGCTTAAGAATAAGGGGGCAGAGGGAAACCCGAAAAAATTTTGGATTTCAAATTCAAGCCTGCACGGGATTGAACCAGGGACCTTTGGCGTGGTAGTCGAGCGCCTTAACTACTGAGCTATCCGCTCCCCCAAATGGGTGCTGAATAGGCACAGAAAATGTATATATCTTAAATTTATGGGATGTAGGTCGTCATGAAAATATAATATAACAAAATCTCAAATTAGAAGTATTTCATAACCCTAAATGGGTACTGAAAAGGCATAGAAAATGTATACGTTAAATTTATGGGATGTATTATAATATAACAAAATCTAAAATTAAAAATATTTCATTACCTAAATGGGTACTGAATAAGTATAGAAAATGTTTACGTTAAATTTGATGGGATGTAGGTCATATTAAAATATAATAATATAACGAATATCTAAAATTTCACCTACAGGCATGGAAACTGACAGTGCTTATCCCCAAGTCGTCATGCCAGAGGGCAAGCTCATGATGGATGGGGTTCTTTGTTGCTTTGACTTGAGCAAAGTCCCCCAGCGTTCTATAGAGAAGCAAGTAGAATTTGTCGCTGGATTGCTGAACAATGCTTTGAAAGCCAAGAAACCTATTGTCTTAGCCAGTACCAAAGGCGAATTGGCATGTCCCGAATATGTGAAGGAGGTGGAAAAATTATTAAACAGAAAGGAATTCAAAGGAAATGTACCCTATATAGAGACATCAGCTCATGAAAATATCAATGTCGAAGCGGCGTTTTTGCTTCTTGCTCATCTCATCGATAAAAGTAAGGGACGAGCTAAAATTCTTCCCTTTTCTGATGCTCGCAAACAGAGGCATGAAATTCTTGAAGTTGCCAAGGAGGCGTTTATTAATCTTTTACGAACTACTGTGTCAGATTCAAAGGCCACCTGGAATGCCTGCAGGAAGAAACTAGAGCCAGAATCGGATTTTATTCATTATATTGAAATGTTTGGGTCGGATCAAGCCAAAAAAGAGTTCCGTGCCCATACAAAGAGATTACGAGATGAACATATACGTAGCAGAGAGCAGCGTTATTTGTCCATGCTGCCTGTGTTATTGCAGAGTTTTATTCCATCGTTAGACCATTTGCCAGAAAGGTAAGGACCGCAGTTATCTCTCTTTCGTGCTTCTTGCTATTTTTAGTTCTTTATGAAACATTTTCGTGCCAAAAACACAAAACAAAAGCAACAAAAACCACAAATAGCTAGTTTTGCTTTTTTCTTCTTCTTTATTTTATACACATATAAGTTACCCAAACAAAAGCATGTTGCATAGGACATACATTTACTAAACAGGAGTTTTAAAGATTTACTCAGATCATTCAATGATAATTAAGCAAGTTGTATTACATATAACCATAAAGAAATGTCGTTTACAGCAATGGTTTAATACCATTTTTTTCAGGGGTTGGAACAGTGTACGGCGTCTTGTTCGCGAACATGATGAGTTCAAGACGTACTTTGTCATAGTGGAGGAGGAAGGGTGTTCCTCTTGGAAACAAGCCGATTCCTTCCTAGACGACACCAGTGAAGTAAGAATACCATATGACTTGCTCAATTCAGCAGAAGCAGAAATGTGTTTCCGAAACCACCTAAATGAACTACAGGCTCAGCATCGAAAAATGGAGTATGTCTTTTTGCAATTTTGCTTGATTTGATATGGTTATTTTACACTGATTTTACTTACTTTTGTTTTATTTTGGATTGTTTGAATTTATGTTCCATCTTAAAGTTGTGTATTACTATTTTTCCCATCTGTTATTTTATCATTTTAGAAGGGCAGCATTATCATTTCTCAATCTACTTTTCTGATCATGTAGGCCTACACGATATCACCTGTTCTTCAATTTACATAGATCATTACTGTGTTTGAAGTTTAAAAGATTTTTTTTTATGGTGATGATCGGGAAGAAGTTCATAGATGCTATTGAATTATAATTTGAATGAAAGGCTGTCATTATTCAATTTTATCCATCCATCCATCCATTTCCTTGTTGTGTACAGTTGAACCCGGTCATACTGAAATCAGACATACACTGAAATCACGGTTAAACTGAAACTTTAAAAAAAAAAAAACAGAATTTTTTGTATATATCAATATAGACCATTTAATCTGAATGTAAGCCCGCTTATACTGAATATTTTTGGCTGGTTGAGAACAGAAATCGCAGAAATTTTGGTCAAAACTCAAAACGGACGCCAGCCACAAAGAAAATAATACAAATTTAGAATGAATCAAATAAAATGAAATTAAAAAAAACATTGTAACGCAGTGAATGGCTGTCCCAAGTCCTCATACATAATGGCTGATGCAGTGTTTCCTTTCCATTGGTGTGAATAATACCCGAAACATCATTATACTTTAATACCGCTACACAGCGATGTTGTGTAATTATTGGTTATACCGAAATCACAGTTTATAATGAAATTTTTAGAAATTTGATTGAGTTTCAGAATATATATAAGCGGGTTCGACTGCATTGTGACTTGATGTTCGATTCCTCCTTTATTCTTTCTTTCTTCAATTTAAATCTTAGCTATAATTTTAATTTATGCCCTCCAAAACAGGATATAAAGTAGAGACTAGCTCAGGTTTTATTCACTGTTCTTTGGAAAGTCTCATAGAATTTAATGTGAATCATGAAAAAAGTATTTTTAAAAAAAAATGAAAATGCTCTACTTTTCATTTTATCTCTGCTTTTCCCAGACTGCAAAGACAGTTCAAACACTTGCTGGAAGAAAACCCTCAAGTGACTCCAGGAAAGCCGCTTACAGAGACATATGTGTTTTTCATTGGGAAAGAGTGTTTTAACAACTTGGAGGAAATGGAGCGCAACAGAGTTTATGAACAGCACATGGCCGAATTGAGGGCCGCAGCTAGGGCAGATTTCTCTGAGTTGTTATGGGAGAAATCTCATGTTTTTTGGGGACTAGACACATCGACTGCTTTCACAGAAAGAGATTTGCAAAGTATAAATACAGCACTGCAGGATGATGGCAGGTTAGAATGGTGTTTAAATAGTCATTAACAGCTCCAAAAATAAAAGAATAATGGGTGTATTTTCATTTAGAATGTTTTTCGTTAGTTATAATATTTTTGCAATGTTCACAGGTAAAATTTACTGACATTACTGATAACTAGTACGACCTTTCATCACAATTTGCTTTATCTTCATGTCATTAATCCTTTCGCTTCATTGCCCGAGTCTCACTCTCATGGTAGTTATATCACCAATCACCACACTGCATATCAGGGTTAACTACTCCTCTGCACAGAGGGTGATAAGATGTGCGCAGTGAAGGGGCTAATCAGTATTACAGTAATGCCGAAAATTTGTAATCATTGCAGGAAACACATTCCAGCCACAACAAATGACAGAATTACAAAAATTTACAATATGATACAATTTTTGAGATAATAGATTCTGATTGTGGGACTAATATTCATATATCTACTTTTAGCTGGTATTATGCACAAGTTTATTTAGTTCTAGAATCTTTAAAAAATTAGATATATGGAATCTTCTTTGAAGAAAAGGAAAGTTTCATATATATGTATGTGTAATATATTATATATATATATATATATTATATATTTATAATAGTAATTATAACATAAAATACAGGGATTGCTTAACACAAAATAAAACATGTTTGTTAACTCACTGGGGTCTAAACCTTACTGAGCCACTTCCATTCACCTCAGACTGACGATTATTACCAAATTTCAATGCTCATTCATACTGTCTATTTTCTCTGACATTCAATCTTACACATAAAATTAAGTTGGTCGCAGTACAAAACAACACTAGAAATATATTTTAGATGGAAGATGTTTTTCTTTTC
>JASKDV010215211.1:0-10096 GCA_032466395.1 Aegires albopunctatus | reverse complement strand
AACACCCCCCCCCCCCCCCCAAATAAAAAAGTAAACACGAAAACTCGGCCATTGCATCAAACCATTAGTTTAAGTGGTATCGAATGTCAAAGATCTATCACGATGTGATTACTCCACTCATTTACCTTCCTTAAGGTTGATTCAATATCAATCGTAACCCATAGGTTATGATTTCCTTCAGATATTGAGGACTAATCTACTTTTTCATAACTCTATGCCAGAAACATTTCCCAATCAGGAATCGCGCCATTTACACCGGATGTCATTTTTCTAGAACGACAATGTATTGATAAGAACAGTATGGTGGAAGAAAGATGTCGATATATCGGTATTAAGTAATCGATTACTTTGTGAATGATGAAGATGATAGACGACCACATACTTTTGTCTCAGTAATTTCAAAGTAAAGCGATGGAAGAATTACCTGAGTTTCTTTTGGTTGTTTTTAAATAATCCATGACGTGAATATTAAATTAATGTTCCTCATCTGTTGTTTTATTTGACTGCTTGTAAGCTAAAATAATTCTTTAATTATACTATATCGATCTATCTTTCTATCCATCCATCCATCCATCTATCTATATCTATATTTCTATCTATCCATCCATCAATCCTTCTCTTAATTATCACCATAAGAGATGGATCAATGTTTTCCTTTACTAATGAAAATAGCTCAAACCGCTAGAATCAGGTCGTCATTGGTTCACTAATTCTATACTGCAATCCGCAACAACCGACTCGTCTATAATTCAAACCGTTTACGTGGCAAAAACATGATACATGTAGGTCTATGTCATCATGACAAAGTTTAACTTCATTACAGGTAATACTTATGTAATCGATTAAACCAATACACAAAGCTAAATGCAGATTGTCAAGCCATTTAATAAATTATAAACGTTGCAGTATGAGATATCTATGCTTGTGATCGAACTCAGCCCCGAACAACCGTTTCGTGTCAACAGTTGAATTCACTACTAATAGTGAAAAATAATTCCAACTTTTCAAAAAGAACAAAAAAACCCAAAACAAACCAAAACAACAACAACAAAACAACAACAACCAAAGAAACAAACCAGTTGCATACATGTCGCATATTATTCAGTCCGTCATGACTTCGCTCTTTGACACTTGGTAAACTTTACATATTTGATACGAGCTATTGTTAATGAAATTCATGCATTCTCTGACGAATCGTTTTGCGACTGTTCTTTCTCATAATAAAGGGCATGGCATGGTCTTGAGGTGATAACAATCACAAAATTTGGATAAATCCAGTTTTGAATAGCGATGGGATTCTGAAAGTGTAAATCAATGTTACTAAGTTGGGTTTGATAACATTACTAAAGGAAATTATTTAAAATTGTCCTCCTGAAGATCCCAGGAGCCTAGTAGATCACCTTGCCTTTACAAATGACCGATAGACGGACAGATCTTATCATAGATAGCGACATGGTGAAAATATCTAGTTCATGTACAAAAATCTCTCTCGCCTGATATCATTTTATAGTCTTTATACAGGCATTAACTTATAAAATAAATAAAAAATAAATAAGATTCCACTTATTCATCCCAGAAGGAAAATTTGTCTTTCGGTATTTACCGAGCGTCAGCCGTAAGAACAGCGCCGCAAACGTAGGCAATTTGTGTAAATAACCTTGACCAAGAGTTAAACAACGATGTCTCCAATGAGATTTGAACATTTCGCATGCGAGTCCTTAACCGTTCTGACACCGTGCCATCGTAACATTATAACATTTGTATACACTTTTCAAGTCTGTATAAAGTACTATACATTTGTGACTGTATAATGATAGCAAGGCTTTCACTATTGAAATATTAATGTCTTGTATTCATATCTGCATGTTATGGGATCTCCCTGTCTATCACAATTATATATTATATTTTTAGATTGAATGGAGCGGGAAAATTCGTAGTATTATTGCATTTCTTGCAGTTCTTGAGCAGTTGAATTTTGACTTACACTAGAAGCCAACAGAAGCAAAAATAATTTGTAAAGAACACAATCCCAGAAATTGAAACAAACAAAACTCATAATATAAAACAATAACAAAAAAACAACAACAACAACAACACAACGACAACACCATCCACAAAAAGACAACAACAATGCAGTTAACTAAGCTCATAACCTTTTTCATTTACACCACAACGCAATCTCAACCACACTCCCGGCGCCATCGACGACATCAGCTATATCGACAGCTATTCCAACAGCAATTACAGCAACGCTTGCTACAAAATTACAATGATATGCATGTACATTTCTTTTTGGGATAATTGCACACAGTGCTCAGGACCATCTCTTGAAATGTCTTATTATGTATATCATGTATAAATCCTTAAACAACCAGCCACATTAACCCTGGTAGGTCAAGCGTAAAGGCAATGGCAAAGAATGATGTCTGTGGTAATATTTTCTTTGATGATGTTGATCTGAAGGCAACCAATTTGTATGCTCTGGTTTGAACAATAATATTCTTTTACCAGTGAATGAAATTCCATGGATACACTGTACCATGTGTTCATGGACAAATAAGCATAATGAGGAAGAATTATTTAAAGAGAAATAAAGTACAATGGAGTCCACATAATTCGAACTCAGATATTTTGAATTCCAGGATAATTCGAAGTGTCCTCGAAATCTTTCTTTTTTTTCTTTGGCTTTGTTAAAAAATCACATTTATTCGAAATAATTCTGCCCCGATGTAGATAATTGGAAGTCATGATTTGAATGTTCACGGTATTAATGACTGATATAGCGTCTCAGCCATCCATCAGCTTTACTCCATCTTTAATTGGGGGCCCTAGTCACAGTTAATAAAAGCCTAACTTGTTATTAATATTGATATACTATGGTAAAAAGCCAAGCCTTGCAACTTACCGGAGAAATTCCGCTAGTCAGGTGGCCAAGACCTAGATTTCGGATTGGAATCGTAATTCGAACTCGGCTAATTCGAAGTCATCACAATATCCCAGAGAATTTGAATTAAGCGGGTTTCACTATAATATGAGAAGAAAATAAAAATTACCTGTTACTTAAAATATTCAATTTGTTATGATCCAATTTTGTCACTGACACTTGATTTAATTGTATTCGACACTAACACTGCTGTTGTGGGTTAAGCCTTTACATGTACAGTGCATCCCACTTATAACGACATCGTATATCTGGTAAAGCGAGATGAAATTTGACGATCCCGTTTATACCAACATCTTGACTTGGGCAGAGTCGGCAACATTACTCGTGTATGCCAAAAATAGCAGTCCAACGCCGACCAACGAAATTCAAAACGCTAAGACCACCGACTAGCTCCAAACCTACCAGTATATAAACGGTCATTTGTATGGCTAAAACATCAGTCCACGATTGACCTTGTTGCATGGCTTTGCCTTCTAGTCTTCCTGCGTGTTATTTTTCTTTCCGTTTTGATCGGATACACCGTCTTTCGATTATAGCGATATAATATCGGCGGTCCCAAGCATATCGTTATAAACGGGCTGCATTTAATTCCATAATATGACTTATTGAAGATTTTACGACATGCATAACCATTGTTTTCTCTTATTTTTTTGTAGCACTTTATGTTCATCTCTTCTAACCAATCTATATATATATTCTATAGAGTGACGGTAGCTTAACGTATCCGGTGTTGGGCTCGCAAGCAAAAGGTTGCGAGTTTGAATCTTAATGGAGCCACCGTAGATAGTCATTGGGCACGTATTTAACCAGTTGCCCACGATGGCGGCATTGTTCTTACGGCTATCTCTCGGTTAGAATAGTTTTTTTTTTAAATAACGGTGCACTCATATAGCGCTCATCGACAAGGTACCTCAACCTCTATGCACTTTGCAATGACTCTTTCACATCCCCTGGCCGACGGAAGATAGAACACAAAAGATAAGTCTGGCAGCCTGTTTGGCCACGAACACCGTTGTCTTACCGGCTAGGTAACCATTCACACCTGAGTCAAGTGAGGTAGATAGATACATTTTGCGTTTATCGGGATACGATCCCACCATGTCACCCAGCCGACCGGTGACAATGAGTGGAACTGCTGGATTTTCTGTGTTTGAACTGTTAACCACTAGGCCACTGACGCCCCCGTCGGTTAAAAATACAAATGACATGTTTCCTTTCAGGAGTGCATTAGAGGAATTTCATTATTTTATTTTATTCTAATAATCGTGACAATTTTTGAACATCCACATTATTTCATTCATTGGTAAATCATCAATTGGACTAATAGTCAAAACTAATGGTATAATGACAATTTCGAACAAAATCTAATACATCCACATAGAGTTTGAGCTTCTGTAAGCCACCAATCACGGCCTGAATTTAACATTGAATTGGTTTCCGCGTTTAACAGACATCTAAAATATCGATTCAAATTTAAACTGGGCGCATATTTCGAGTAAGCCAAAATTCTTCTTTCGTTAGTAGAATTTGTGACAAAGCACCTTTCTTGTCATAATTCCTTATGCGTTGCAGATATAGCCAAAGGCAAAATTAAGATGGAATATTCCCCGTATTCCCACAATAATTAATTTAAAATATCTTACTTTTACATTAACGGGTGCCAATTTCATTCTTGAAAATCTTTTCATCTCCGTGGGGTGCATACAGCAAAACAGCGGTTTTACCGCATTTATCGCGCGCTTGCTGACAAGATACCGTCAAGAGCCCCCGCCGGGAGCTCACGGTTCCAATGCTAGCGCGCTGACAAGATTATTAAAGTAAAAATCGTTCTTATATAGCGCACATATCCACAGTGTGGCCGAATAGCCTTTACAATGATTATTTTATTCCCATGACCGACAGCAACACATAACACATGCACATAGGACAAGACTTGCAGCCAATTAGGCGCGATCACGTTATTCAACGGACAACGCTGTCTAAACGGCCAAGTTCTCATTAAAACCTGAGTCGAATGAGGTAAGCGGGACAAAGTGTCTTACCTTAGGACACACCGCCAATAACCTGTGGTTAACGAGAAATTGTGTATTGATTCCACTCTGTCAACCAGCCGACAGCCGTTAGTGATGAGTGCTGCTGGAGTCATCTTTGTTAACCACTAGGCTATTGACGCTCTAGAGAGTTTTGCAGACGTTACCCGGTATTCTTTTTACACGCGAGTTGGGTAAGAAGAGCACGAGTATTATAGAGAGTTTCCGAAAGATTAAACCAAAGTCCAGTATGGCGGAAATTGATGACATTTTAATAGGAGTATTAGAATTGACCAGCGCCATGATGTCTACGTCGTATTTTATTCACAGAGTTCGTAAAGTACATGCTAGGACAGCTCTATTTTATAGTAGAATACCCGAGGATCTTTTAGGAAACTATTGTTAGACTATCCGGACAGCTTATGGACTACTTTAAAAGACTTACGTCAACGTATCATGGTACTAGCATTTAGTCATTGTGTTGCATCTGGAAGATATCATCGGTTATGTAATAACATCCTATATTATTTAGTAAGCGTTCCTGTTATTCTGTCATTAGCCAAATATGAGTCCATAATAGGCCATAGACTCGGAAGAGAAATTGTCTGCTTTATGTGTGTTTTATGATGTGTAAGGGTGTATGTTTAATATACTGTTATACGACGAAGATTAAAGTTGTAAACGTGTGTCTTTGATAATGTGGTATACTATACAGTGTTGTGTGTGTGTGTGTGTGTGTGTGTGTGTGTGTTATTGATAAGTGTGTGTTTCTGCAGTACGACAGAGAAATGCGTGTTAACACTATAAGTGTGTGTGTAATATAGTGTATAAAATGACAAGGAAATTTGAATGTGTGTTTGTCGAGTGCCAAGAGTATTTGTGTAAATATTGAAATGACATGTAGGAGACCACCGTAGGAATCGTAGGTGTCAAGAGATATTATGGCCGGCTAGAGCAGTGGTGATACTTGGGCAATTTAATGGGTCAGATAGGGCAGTAAAGGGAGGTGAGACATTTTTTTTGTTTTGATAGCTGGGTAGATCTAAGGCGGAAGGTATTAAGAGATAAATTACCTTTAAGAACGGATTTGGCATCGGGCTGAAGATTTGCACAGATAGTCCAGGACAGATAGCTCAAAAAAGGGCTCGACCTCAAACTAATTGCTTTAAAAGGTTTGTTGGCATTTTCTGGTAGATAAATGTGTCCAGTATGACATACTAAAAGTTAACCAATATCGGAGGTGTGCAAAGTAGTTTTTGGAGGGGTCAAAGGTCATGAACTCGATTTTGGTCTTGAAAAAAATAATTTCAAAAAGATAATGATCTTGTTGGGTTTTATACAAGGCATATCTTGCCCAAGTTTCGTATATATATCTTATGAGATAATGACGTAGAACGAATTATAAGACTTATAATTTACAAAGATAAAGAGGGTTTGTGAGATTTATTAGTGTAAAGTGGATAATACGATCTTAAATCACATCCTGACCAAGAAGTCAGTTTATCTCAATCTCTAGCTATTGTTCATTTTACACCTTGGTCTAGGTGGGGAAAAATGTGTTAAGAGCAGTTTTTAGGGATTAATAACAATAATGATAATAATAATAATAGTAATAATAATAATAATAACAACAATAATAATAATAATAATAATAACAATAATAATAATAATGATAATAATAATAATAATAATAATAATAATAATAATAATAATAATAATAATAATAATAATATAATATAATAACGATAATAATAATAATAGTAATAATAACTATAACAATAATAATTATGATAATAATTATTATAATAATAGTACATGAATGATATTAATAATAATAATGATGATGATGATGATGTCGATGATGATGATCATAATAATAATGATGATGATGATGATGATGATAATAATAATAATAATATAACTCCCATTAGCCATATTGTCATAATAATGGATGACGCTTTTTAAGCATTATTTATCAACATAAAATCAAAATGAATTTGAAATGATCATTAAAGATATTACCATTGAATATTTAAGTAGTTCATTTCTAATTCATTGAACAATTCAATCGCAAAAATTGTAACAACAACATCTTTAGCAGCATTATCGTAAAGAATATGAACAACAACAGCGGATATGTCATTATGAACAATATGAAGATAATGATTATAAAAGCTAACATCAACAGGAACATCAGAATTAACATACCTTTTATGTCTGACAATAACTGAAGCAGTGAAAATGACTTTAAGATTAAAATGAAAATTAAAGAACGGAAGCAATAAGCTACCTTTTTAGCCTTGTTTGATCAGATATATAATCATCCTTGAATTTCAATCGTCCTAAGCTGACATGATTGAGGTTTTTCAACCATTCCATGTACGATACAATTGCACCTCCAGAGTTGGCAATGAGATCGGGAATTACCATCACATTTCTTTCCAACAGTACACTATGTGCTGCCGGGGTGGTTGGACCATATGCTCCCTCTAAGACAATTCTGGCCTAAAGCATGAAATCAAACCCAAGAAAAGTATTAATGTGATTATATCCAAGGAAATGTAAATGAGCAGTTTTTGACATATATCGGTCTAGTGGGCATGAGCTTATGAGATCTATTTATATAACCCGTATAACGACCATGACAACAATCATAAAGGGATGTTACATTGATGCATGGATGCGCAGATGATTGTTCTGCAACCAGACATTCAATCAGACATTAATAGGTACAATTGACACACCTTGAGATTCTCGGCAACTTTTGTTGTAATTTGCCCTTCTATTGAGGCGGGGATAAGTATGTCACATTGTTCTGCAAAAAGGTCTCCTTCATAATCTTCAGCATGGGGATATCCACACACAGTGCCCTCTGCTTGCATATAACGATTGAGATCTTCGGGGTCAATTCCTTTACTATTGTACAGGGAGCCACTTAACTCGATGACTCCAACACAGGTGGCTCCAGCTTGAACCAGGTAGTGGGAGGCATGCAGGCCAACGGTACCGAAGCCCTATCGAAAGACAATTTTTGAGAAATTTATTGATTTCCTGTGATGTAACAAAGGTAAAAAGAAAAATATGTCGACGTAGTCAGGTTGTTAGTTTGGTCGACGCGCATTCAAAAATATGTGATTTCGATTCCCACCGACGAACAATTAGACAGTGAGTCCGTTGCAAATTCTCTTTGTCCGTGTCTCACCGAACTCAGGTGAACACTTAAAAAGCAACGAAAGATCTTGCCCATATGATAGCAGAAAAGCTATGAGAAGAGAGGTGAGAAGGTATACTGGTGCGAAATAGCCTTCAGGGGAAAAGTTCTGATGTAAAGTCGGTCGTCTTGCGCTGCGCTTGGTGCGGATAATATAGAGATTATGAATTTAAATAAACTTTATCTTTATCAACCTCCTCCTCCTCCTCCTTCTTCTTCTTCTTCTTCTTCTTCTTCTTCTTCTTCTTCTTCTTCTTCGTCTTTCTTCTTCTCGTCCTTCTCCTTCTACCCCTGCTCCTCCTCCTCCTCCTCCTCCTCCTTCTTCTTCTTCTTCTTCTTCTCCTCCATTTTCGCTAATTGTAACATTTGGATGTAATTTATTCCACAATCTCGAGGTGCCAGGGAAGAAAGAATTATTTCTAGAGGCACGGGTGTTAAATTTCTGACTAACAGAGTGACTAGCTGCTATGACATTGATTTCTTATTCTCCCTAAGTTAGTTGCCAGTGGACTTGAAGGATTGAAGGAGTTAATAACAAAACAAGCAAACGCCTTTCTCGAACAAAAATGGAATTATTTATTCTTTCAATGGTGTCCAATTGGGGTCGTACAATTCAACTCGTAAGGATTTTCTTAGTTTAATTATATGGTCGAGACTAAATTACATTCTCTTTTCATTATTGTTGTTTGGTGGAGATCAAGCCTTTGTCATTTCACAAATAACTTAATTGGTGGCCAATGCATTTTTGAATGAATTGTTTCAAACTATTATTAGTAAATTCAACTCTTAGTTCATCTCTCAATCTAGATACATGTCATCTACTATGATTCTACTATGCCGGGAAAATCCAAAGTACTGAAAATAGGAAAAGTGCCCACAACCGAAATCACCTTGGGAAATACACCTTTGGGGGAAGTTGACAAGCTCTCATATCTAGAAAGCATCATAGACAAAAAGGGAGGAAATTAATCTGACATTGAGACTAGAATTGGAAAGGCAAGTATGATATTCTCTTAGCTGCAGAAAGTATGGAAAGCAAGCAAGGTTTCAGTCAAGACAAAAATCAGACTCTTCAACTCAAATGTGAAGTCCGTACTTTTGTATGGGTGGGAAACATGGACAACCACCAAGAACTTAGTCACCAAGACCTTTGTGAATACATGCCTAAGGGAGATTCTTAAGATCAAGTGGGAGGGCAAGATAGGAAACGAAGAAGTATGGAAAAGATCCGAGCAAACAACCATGGAAGAAGAGCTGGGAAAACGAAGATGGGTGTGGATGTCAAGTAGTAAAACCATCCTACTTGTTATATAAGCACCGATAGGCTTTTTATTATAGTGAGTTTTGTGGTTGGCGAACAACATAGAATACCCCATTTGAAGTGTTAGTCTATGATTGATCGATCGCTATGACGTGATTTTGCAAACGTCACTAGGCGACCGAAGGTTAGCGTCCTTTTGTCTTCTAGCTCTTCTTCTAGCTCTAGAAGAGAGCAGAAATGTTCCGATTTGTCCCTTCCGAGAGAGATTACCATGGCCTTTAGGCTAGATTTAGTAAGATGTCCCTAGGCTTGGCCTAGTCTTTCCCTGATTGTGAGGGATTCTTTATTTAATTGAAGTTAAATTCCTATAGATTCTTTATTAAGTATTACTATCTATAAATATAAATAAAATATAGGCACACAAATTTGATAGTGAGGAAAGCAAGCAAAATGAAACAAAACAAAACTGTGATGTTTCAGGTACGACCCTTCGTCAGACAATAAAATGAAACAGATAAAACCTACATCAAAAACATCGAAAAATGAGGAAACATGGAAAAGAGGGAAAAGGGGAAAGAAATGCAAGAAAAACAGAGGCCACAGGTGGAAGAGGTAGGTGGGGGGGGGGGGGGGGGACAAAGTGGAAACGA
>JASKDV010215200.1:0-10097 GCA_032466395.1 Aegires albopunctatus | reverse complement strand
AGAGAGAGAGAGAGAGAGAGAGAGAGAGAGAGAGAGAGAGAGAGAGAGAGAGAGAGATAGATAGATAGAGAGAGAGAAAGAGAAAGAGAAAGAGAGAAAGAGAGAGATGCTTTGTTAATTTAGCTTACCTGTAAGTAAAGGATGGCCTTGCACATGCCTGCTCCTAGGAACCATGTTTCTGTCACATTTTGCACCAATGACGGCGGCAGACAAATCAAAATAACCAAGAAGTCACCAACGGCTAAATTAACGATAAAAATGTTGGTGACAGTTCTCATGTTATGGTTACGCCAAACGGCGAAACAAACCATAGCATTTCCAACTAATCCCACGACAAAAGTCATGAAGTACAGGACGACAAAAAACCATTCGTAGGGTTTGGGCTTGATATGTTCGTGCACAAAATCGATGTAATCGGCGATACAATCTTCGTAAGAAGGAAAACCTGCACAATCAGTGTCGTTGTGAGCATTGTACTGCGAATCGTTTCCCGCCATTTCATACAAACTTCCCCTTCGAACTATAATATTATCATATCTAAATTAATGTTGCGATGATTGAAAATTAAGACATTTGAAAGAATATTATCATGTACGTCAGAGGTGGATCTTCTATAATTTGAGTGATCATTAGATTTGTAGCTTTTCTCTCTTTCACGATCTCTTAAACATCAAACCAACCACTTATGATTAATGAGAATTATTAGTAATAAAAACTACACATCTGCAGCTACGAATTTCATCGAATATTCAATATTTCGTTCTTGGTATTAATATCACAATGATTATACTCCTTTAATTCTGAAGCGAAATTTGAATGTCTGTCGAGGTGTATCAAAAAGTCCAGACATTTCCAGCCCCGCTTTTCCAATTCCAAGGTCTTCAATTATTAATATATTGGGGTTTTTTGTGTGGCAAAACTCTGAATTTGGGACAGAAAGAGGTATCAAATGCCTCCTGTAGCAGATTTTGTGAAAAACGTCATATCTTGATGAACGTGTACCTGAAATAATAAAATGATAATCAACAATTATTGATATTTATGGATATATTATAACCTTTATTGTTGTTTTTGAAATAACTGATTTTACCTAAAAATCAATTTATTCCATAAGGCAAGTAATTCAATATCATGTCTGTAGAGTATTATATCAATATCCCATACAGATGATGACCGTTAATAGAAAACAGATTTTTGTTATCCGAAAAAGCAATTTTTCTTCACATTTGCAATGTACATTATACAATTAGGTTAAAGATAGCAGTACCAAATTGCATTATCGATAATCCTTTAAAGCACATTCTAATATTTATAATTTTATATTGCAGGTACAAACTTGCAGTACCACGAGACAATACAGGACAATACAATAGTCAGTACCGGACAGGACCTGGTGTAACTTTAAAGCCCACCATACACTACGCAGATAAAGTAGTATAATATAATAGTTGGACTGTTCAGTTATAAATACGTGACCATAGTGGTATAATTAGAATCTTCAAGGCTTTTCCTGGAAAAGAAAAGCAGCACTCGAGTTCCCTCTGTCGAGTTCACTAAGGATCAATCTCTGCGAAAGAGGTGAAACCATGACGGATTTTGGTATATGGCATATTCTTTCCAGGGAAAGTCTGACGGATCACTTGGACAATCCACCAATTGCTCAAGACTTATCACAGGCAGCGTTCAATTTAAAATCAAAACAAAACCATTGGCATGGTTTGATTTCAGTAGGCCATCAATAAACCAGAGGTTTTGGTTTGATATTTTGTTGAATGCTCCTCGTGGATTGCCTTTAACAGTCGTACATATAGTAAGATGCAATTACAGTGGCATATTTTACAGGAAAAGAATAGTTATATACAACCAGTTACATCATTATCGCTTAACTTCGATTTCGACATAATTTAGAAGATTCGATAACAGTAACACGTTAAATAATTTATAGTTTACTTCCAGAAATATCGGCCGTTATTTTGCGAGGCCTTATGACTGGAAAGTCCACATCTGCCAATATATTTGCGTAGTGTGTGGTGGGCTTAACCTGTCATGGTAGTTTTCCGCGGGCGCTGCAGCCGCGGCGCGATCGCGGACTATTGGATCAATCGCGCCGCGGAAGTACATTCAGGGCGCGGCCGTGGAATTTTGATTTTTTTGGAGAATTTTGCAGAATTTTGCAGCATTATCAAGCTTCCAGACGTAGGATTGAGAAATAAATTAAACTTAACCGAGCTGACGACGTTAGAGTGGTCTCCCTCTCACCAGACGCTGGAAATTATAACGGTCTTTTTATTTTTACAAAAAAATATTGATCTAGATTAGATTCTAGATTATATCTATCTAGACGTGATTTCAAGATCGCCTTTGTTTCTTAGCAAAAATGGATACATTTTTAAGAGGAATGATTGATAAAAGAAGTTTTGACATGATCGCAATCCTTGCAGAATTATTGAAGAATTAGGTCATTTTGGGCGCAGAATTTTGAAATTTTCCATGCAGAAAACTACGATGACAGCTGAACACTTGCTAGCCACAATAAACATTACCATACGCATTCAGTAGTTGGATTCATAGGCACATAACTCTCGCCAAACGTGAGAATACAGATACCATAAACATATAAGGTTCAGCCACATTATTATTACATTTATTAAATGTATTATCAAACATCTTTTTGCTATCACATATTTTCATGGCGACAGTCAGGACCACATAATATAGAACGTACTAATCATAACCACCTCATCTTTTGATACCCATTGTTTATCTCTATAGGCATTCTCTATATCACTTAGAACATACTATAGAATATTAATGAAAAAAGCAGACACCCTATTTCGACGAAGAGCCCAACCAATCCCTTGTAAATGCTGGTGTTTTGTTTACAGTCCTTACTTATTTCTGTATCCAACTATGCATCTCTCTCTATGTTTATATATATTTTTGTTAAATTAAAAACAAACTTGCATTTCCTCATCTTAAAGCAGGTTTGTTGGGTGATGTGTGCTTATAGCTCAATGGCAGCCCGTCATGTCCATTTACATTAAAAGCATTGGCGATCAATCACTAACTATTCTTGGTTTGTCACTTCCCATGAGGTTTCAGATGGGATCCAAAATGTAAATCATCCCACATAGCCCTGACGTTTTCTACATGAAATGCAGTTTTGTTCTGTATTATGTACATTACTTCAACGTAGCAAAGACTGCATTAAAGGTTTAACAAAGGAGATCGCATCATGCAATTACAAGAATTAAAATTAGCCAAGAATGGTGTAATTTGTAATTCATGATTACAATCCAATCTCCAAGTAAAAAAAAGAAGAAGCAAATACCAGAAATACTAAAACCAATAGCAATCAATTACAGAAACAGCAAAAAATAGAGAATAAATAAAAAATATTATAACATGGAAGTTAATAGTGTTAATTTGCATTCATTTTTGTGTTTTTGAAAAATCAAAAACCAAAACCAAAACCCAAAAAACCCAACAAAAACAAACAAAAACAAAACAAAAAACAACCAACACACACCAAAAAACCGAACGAAAGCTTCAATGCTTATTTTTCACAAATTTTCCATTTTAAAAATGTCATGCACATCTCATTTTGCTATGCACACGTTCAAAACACAAAGAGCGAGCAAACCTTTCAGTTATTACTTATTTTTTATATTTATCCCTATGAAACTCTCATTGCTGAAAGTTTGACAGAAGTCAAAGATAGCACGTTAAGGCTTAATTGTATAACAATGCTATATTAATATACATGTATACTAGCTGAGTACCCGGCTTCGCTCGGGGAAAAAGAGTACGTGGATGCATTAGTAATTACCAATGATAATGATAAGTGATAAGGCAAACAATCCATACTTCAGATGAATACTAAAAATAAGATATTGCTGTCCACTCCGCTAAAGCTTAATGCTTGATTTAAATCTAGATCTAGAATAAGAGAAATTATTGAGCGGAGAGTTAGATCTATTTTTTAAGGCATACGGATTCGCGTGGTAGTTTTGCCATATTGCTTTCAATGCCGACTCTATATTCGCCTGATCGAAATAGATCTAGCTACCCATTCACTGCTGGGTCGACAGAGAAGCACGCACACACACGCGCGCGCGCGCGCACACACACACACACACACACTAAATAAAAAATAAATTAATAACGTTAAAGAAAAGAAAAGTTAAACAAGAAGAAATAGCTGATCACAAAAAAAAGAAGAGTTAGTCACTAAACAATGACCCCCCCCCCCTTCCCCCCTCCCCGAAAAAAAAATCCACCGGGATGGGCTTTGGACCCAAAGTTCGTCGTATGGTTGCCACAGAGATAATTAAACGCACTATGGATGTTGATGATCCTGATGATGGATCCTGCAGGCAAGTTCTTGGACTTTTTTTTCGAGTTTGGAAGATATCCTCGGTTTCCAATTATCTAACTATAGATCAAACTATCCAACAAATTAGCTTCTTGATCGAGTGATAGATCTAGATCTAGATTAGATTCGCTAGAATTTTGATGGATAGATTCAGTTTCTCTGGTTCGATTATAGATCTAATGTTTCTAGGTAGACCATAGACTTTGTATACTGTCTATGATCAAGACCAAGAGATCAATAGGTCTAGATGTAGTCGAAGTATCCCTACTATGTTATTCTCTATTTTAGATCTAATTTCTAATCCAGCAAATGAAGGCTCAGTAGTCGGTGTATTCAAGAGGAACTATGAACTGCCGTAAATCGGAACATTTGACCCGTCGTAAAACGGTCAGAAGCAGTAAATGTCTTCAAAGATGTCATTTTTCACATCATAATTTTTATCAAGCTTTTATCCGACCAGATTTGGGAGATATTATGACAGTTCAATATGTGAAAATCCCAAAGCTGCCCATTCAGTGGTTTCTAGGAGATCGATGACATGTGTACCCTATGTGTACCCTATGTCGCAACGATCCTCTTATATAATATAGAGATAAAGAAAGAAGGGGAAATGAGACGGTTAAGGCACAGTCTGTTGTACACTTCTAAATATCATTTTAAAGTTCTGTTTTCACTGTCCACTTCACATATCATATCAAGCACACAAAATAATATTTCTTTTACTACTTGCAGTCAAAATGGACGATACGCTATTATCACCAAAAATGTTTCTGAATTTTATTTTCATCGATTGATTATCCCCTCTTTATTTCAATGTGTAATAATAATAGCGTAGATGAAAACTTAAAAGCAAAAAATTAAAGAGGGTCCGGAGTAAAATCTGTTACATAAGTAAAGATCAGGAATGGGGGATGAAGAGACAACATGAATATAATCCTAATACATAGCTAATGTGAATGAAGTTAAAAAGACGAAAGAGAGGACTAGATGTTTATGACCCTCGATACTTCAGACGGACAAAATATATCCTGGGGAAGAATAGAATTGTCCTTCGAAAAATAGCAGACGTAAGATTATGAAATGTAATCTGCCCAACAATTAAGTTTAAAATAGAATGCGTCATGCTCTCATCTCGGAGAGAGCTAAAAGCGGTGTGTAATTTGTCTTCCTAAATGATTCGACTGATAGCTCTAGTTGCCTTTTGGCACTGTTCCAACTGAAATAACATTTTAGTAATAATCAGACTTGTCTGGAAGTATGACAAATTTGGTTTGCGCTACAATTAGAGACATTGTCTTGATAGCTTGAAGGCACATTACATATTGTACTTGTACTCAAAAGGGTGTACAGTGCAGTCCACATAAGATAACTAGCTTAAGATAAATTCTCGTATAAAATAAACTGGTCCTGATTTTTGTCTTATATAAGCCAACTGATAAAAGTCCGGTTTAGATAAACTTAAATCGATCTTTATCCGCTTAAAATAAACTTTTCTCTGGCACAGTGGCATTCTTTCCCCACACCCACGCATCAACCCTGACCCTTATCAGATGGACGCACGCGGGACCGTTTCACATTGGGTCACTTTTGCTGTCCGCACCACGATAGGACGGGGAGAAGTTTTAGAACATCCAGATCGCTAGTTTATCGCAAAACGAGCCTATAATTATAACTGAGAAAAAATGAGTCACAACAAGATAACCTTGAGCCTGGAAACCAAAATGCAGCTTCTCAAGGATGGGGATGGCAAGTCAATGAAGCAAAATGAAATTGCCGTGAAATACGGGGTGTCTAAAGGCATATTTGTCTGTTCTCATTTTTAATTGAAAGGTTGTTACCCTTGAAAATGGATAAGATAAACCTTGCTTAAGGTATGCTTTTTTTCTGGTCCCTAGGAGTTTATCTTAAGTGGACTTCACTGTATATTCCACGGTTGACGCAGGTCTTCTTTCAAAGATGCAAACGGAAAGCTTCCACATCGCATTTGAAAAGGACATGAAACAAAGAGTTTGTTATATTCGCATTATTACAATTTTCAAAATAAAGTGATTTTGACGCTCTAGAATTCTATAGTAACCCATTCATTATTTTCGCTACTTATTCGAGTCTAAAGCTACGTTTCCATGTGTACGTAATGTGCAATGCACAATGCGTATTGACCTTTCCCATGTGTACGCGTATATAATATGCGCAATCCGTCAGTTTGTTCTTTTCGCAGCTCTGAACACTTAATAGAGCTATTTCTCCTTGCCTTTCTAGATGTGCCAGAACACGAAAACAGGAAGATGAGATTGAAGACATGGCAACTATTGGACTTTTACTCTACCTTAAAAGAATGAGAAAAAGACAACACTGATGGTGAACTATTGCAACAAAGGAAAAAGTTTGGTGCGTACCACCATCTTGTGAAAGAATTAGAAACGGGCCTTAATTCAACAACGTACATATCAATCATAATATCATTAATGTAGAAGTAAAAATTACTTGAAGAAATAATATTTTGTTAAGTGAAGGTGCGAGTTTGCAAACTTCGGTGGACGTGGAAAAAGTTCCACGATAAAAGGTTGCAACACATGTATATTGAAAATACTAGGTGAAGATTTCAACTTCATTGCGGATTTCAAACAGATATCATCAAATTTCAATGATATTTCAGACGAAAGATTTGCATTATGCTTTTGGATCAAACTTACTCTATGAAGGCACAAATGTGACACAATTTAACGACTAAACCCGCTACCATAGTGGCACATTGATCCAGAAAAAGTCTTAAAAAGCTAAGCTGCCAAAATTAAAAAAAATTAAAAATAAATTGTTTAAGTGTCCACCGATTCAGCCAACGACAGCTAGTGTCACGTTTGCCGACTCTACTCAATGTTAATGAGCTAAGTTAAGCAATGACACACTGAGTTTGCAGTGTACCTTTCAAGACGCCCTGGATCAGTCTGCAACATTGGTAGCGGCCATAGACAGATAAATACGGTATACGTAATATGGCCAATCTAATTTGGCTTAGTCTTAAAACACTTCATTCGCAGTTCCGGTTCTGTCCCTTTGATAACTTGATCCTAATGTCCACGGATAATAACAATTTTAAGAGGTAACAAGATCAGCTATTTGAATGCCTGTATCACATTCCTGATGATTTAACTAGACAGTTGATTAGGATGGAGTAATGGCCTCTGTCATTCGTGGGACCAACAATTTCCGGCCGATGACGCATTCGTCCAGCTCAGAAATAAATCAAAACGAACTGAATTCTCTCAAGTCTGGTGAAATGACGGAAGTGATTCTACCCTAAGCGATTTATCAAATTTTCACCAAAATGTTATTCTGGAAGGATAGTTCATAACCCCCATTAAAGGAATATGTCTAAAATCACTATTGCTGACAAATGGTCATTTCTTGCAACAGTGGTTTCCAGACGGTCTAATCTGACTTGACACAATTCTATTATAGTCTATTATAGCAAATCAGCGATTTTGATCAGAATCAAATCAAATCATCCTAGCTCCTAATCCTTTTTCCTCCTCTTGGACTGGCACCTTTCAAGCTACAAGTGTACCTTCAAAAATAGAATTTATTTTAATTTGTGCGCGCATGTGCAGCGTGTATTCATACACTTTCTATATCGACTTCGTCTGTTGAAATGAACGTATCTTTCAGTTCTTTTTCTTCTTGTACACAGAAGCCTTAGCATTAAAAGCAGGCTTTACTGTTAACCACGTAAGAGTCGCCCTTGTATGATATATACATTAGGGATAGTTTCCCATAACTATGTAGATTAGCATGCAAGATACGTGCACCGCGTTACAGAAGACCTGGCAGGTGTATGTAAACACATCATCCGCCGTTATCGTTTTCAGCCATGATTATTCTTACTTACAACCATATCCCTATTTAAGTCTTATTCCATTAATTGCGGACCACGTAAAAATCCTACCCCTTCCCTCCTAAAATAAAAACTTACAAAAAAGAAAAAAAAAAAAAAAAAAAAAAAGAAAGAAAGAAGGAAACAACCCCGAAACAAAACATAACAAAACAAGAACTAAATCTCAAACAAACAAAAATAGCTTTATAAAACTCCTCTTACCCTAAGATAAAATATATAAAAGAAAAATTAAACACACCCAAACAAAACAACAACCCCGACAAAACAATAATTAATAATGGAGTGCTTCTGGTTCAATCTGATATCATATTGTCATTGTTGGACCTATCATCATAATATGACATTAGGATTTGGTAAATACTTTTTTTTGTCAAACTTTTGATATGTTTATAATATGCTGCTTCATCATTCTACTCGTATTTTCTAAAAGCATCATCTATTTTGACGCACATATTTTTTATCATGTACTCTGTTCTATCTTGTTTTAATTTCAAGTGCATTTCTTAGGATTATTCTTTGCATTCTTGGCTTTGCGACGACAAGCTATTTGCTATGAGTTTCCTTCTTTCTTCGACAGCTTTCAATGAGTTCTCCGATATCCAAAACTGATTTTTAAATTCTTTGAGAGGTAAGAGTTGCATTTCAGTTTTCATAAACATCTTCTGTGTTTCATAATCTGTTCATATGGTGTCATATTTTACTGTATCATAGATGGTTCTTCAAATTAGCTGTTTATAATATATTGTAGATGTGTGTAAAGTGCCTTTCCAAAGAACCCAATATCGTGCTCAACCGGGATTCAAACCCTGGACCTTTCGATCACAGGCCAAAACAACTGTGCACTAGAACACGATGTTACACATATAATATACAATATTTAATTCACATTTTGCCTTCACTGCTTTCGAATGATACCGATGATAACAACGTTAATGTTAGATTAATGCATCTAAATCTGTTGTTATATTGCATCAGCAACAAAAGTACATCGGAATGAAATTTCAGGTTTTTCCCATCAAATTTGCAAGATTTTCTTATAAGGTTTTCCATTTCGACACGATATTATGCCATATAACGTAGTTTACTAACATAATCTCAACTCAATCGAATACAACGCATGGTTAATATCATGTGACAAGTGGGTCATTCATATTTAAATTACGGTATTCGAATAATAAATAGAAGCTGAAATCAGATTAACTGTCAGAAATGTAGCAACGATTTTGTCTGCAGCGTAGAGAGTTGCACTTACAAAGGACGTGGAACACTAAGGCCACCACGATAGTGGCAGGCTGGTCCAGAAAAAGTGTGGTCTGGAAAATTGTAGCTACAGAAGTGTCTGCCACAGCGTGCATGGAATTCGTTATGATGTTCGTAATTCTTTTGTCAAGTTTGTTAAGAGACAATTAGCGGACATGCTGCAGCGGATGGAGTTGCTGGTACACCTTTACAGACTTCATCAGTATACCGTTTAGGTGGCGGCCTCACAAAATTCGTTGAAGTTGTTTAAATAGAAAGATGGTTTCAAATGTTTCACTATTACTGCATTATTAAATTCTTGTAAAGCATTCGGAATATAATAACGTATTTCCCACCATTACAAAAAGTAGAATATGACAGTATCAATAAACAATAATAATAGACATTACAAAATAACTATTACGTTTCGGGTATAACTCTTCGTCAGACAAACAAGAAAAATCAAGAAAAAAGCAAATAAACAATATTTACATAATGGACAGAGAGAGAGAGAAGGAGAAAGAAAGAAAGAAAGAAAGAAAGAGAGAGAGAGAGAGAGAGAGAGAGAGAGAGAGAGAGAGAGAGAGAGAG
>JASKDV010215189.1:0-10098 GCA_032466395.1 Aegires albopunctatus | reverse complement strand
TCTCTCTCTCTCCCTCTCCCTCCCCCCCTCTCTCTCTCTCTCTCTCTCTCTCTCTCTCTTTCCACTCCAACACACATACACTCATACACACACATGCAGACACAAAGAACGCCTTAATAATATTTGTCTTAATTTTGTTGTTAAGATTTATAGCATAATCATAATTTCTGATGATATAATTATGCCTTAAATTTAGTTTCTATTCAAGATGATTTCAAAACATATACAGTTTGACTCGTCAATAAATCAATATATTATGAAAACATGACACTATGATCTACTGCTTTTTCCAGGACTTTGGTAGTGGGGAAGGAGGGTCAGGTATTGGATCATCTGATGAGTTGGCCCTTAGTATCATCACCATTATTGGCCTAAGTCTTTCTATCATTGGATTATCTCTGTCTATCCTTTCTTTCCTTTGCATCAAGTAAGTAACCAAATTAATAGAAAAATAGGAATGTTATCATAATGATCATATCAATGTGCCTTTTTCTTAAATCAATCTTTCAAAATATTATATTTGCACTTTTTCACCTTTTAATGAATTCAGACCAGGCATATTTAAACATTACAATAATTAATTGCAGCCTTATTAACCAGTTAAAATGGTATTACATGTAATTGTAATGTCATTATCATGCTTCAATTGATCTTTTCTTTTCTTTTAGCTTTTTCTGTTCTCTCTTTTACTTTATCTATTGCTGATCTTTATGCTGCTGATAATAGGATTAGGGGTTATTTCTTATTGTTATCAATAATCAATATAAGTCGTGTAAAATATTCCATCTATTATCAACTTGAATATCAGATTCAAATGATGTATTATTGTAATATAGGTAACAATCTTATTATCAATGCTCTGATCCAATTACATGAATTACATTGAATTTTATGTCTTTGCAAGAAAACTCCGCCAGGGAAGGCCTCAGCAGACACTGTTCAATTTAGCTATTGCACTTCTGATGTCATGGATAGTATTTTTGGTTGGCATTGAACGTACTGAGTCACGTGGAGGTTGCATTGCTGTGGCAGCCATCTTGCATTATCTAGTCTTGGCATCATTCATGTGGATGCTAATGGAGGGCATTCTGCAGTACCTACTTTTTGTTCGAATCATGAATACTTATTTTACCAAATACATGTGGAAGACTGGATTGCCAGCTTGGGGTGAGGAACTTTAAGATGCAAAGAACAAGTATATGTTTATGCACCGTGTGTAGTTATTATTTCATCCTTTTCCAATATCATCCATATGGCATTATAATCTTTTGAAGTTATTTTTATGCTAAACTGGTATTACTGACATTTTTGTTAAGGTTGTGTAGTTTGACATAGTTTCACTATTTGCTTCCTCTATAGCAAGGAAACAAAATCAAATCAAATCACCAAAAGCTTGGCTGGTGTATATTTTATTCAGCCTAACCCAGATAGATGACCAAAGATTATTTTATTTAATTTCTATTAATAATCTTTGATATGACTCAGAAATTCACAAATGATATTTCATCATCATTATTGTCATAATTGTTTTCCTCTACATCATTAATATCCCTACCATTACTAAATTAATCTTTATCATCATTGATGTCTTTGATAATTTTGCTAACATTGTTGTCATTTATAAACTTCTAGGTTTGCCTTTAATTCCTGTCATAATCGTCTTTGCTATAGACCCAGACCTTTATCGTGGACCTGAAAACTAGTAAGTAAAAGAATGTATATTTATATCTATACACAGTGAGTAAAAGTAATCAAAACACATTACATCCCATTCACTCCCATAACAACTTTGCAATTTTATTATATTTTTTTCATTGTTTTATTCTTTATTTTCATTTCATAACTTTGTATCTATTGAAAATGCAACAATAACTTTGCTCTATGGAAATTATTTTTGATACTATTGTTGTTTAGAAAAATGGAATTACCGTAATTGCTTAATAATTAGCATTATTCCATTATTTTTTTCAATTAAAATCTATTTTGTTGTTGTTGTGACATTAGTTTAAAAAAGAATATATATTCGCATAAATCTGACATAATTGCCATTTTTATTCTTTAACATAGCTGTTGGATGGCAAAGGATGCCTTCTATTTTGCATTTGCCCTTCCTGTTGGGATCATTGTCCTGTGTAACATGGTTATCTTCATATTGGTGGTTATTAGCTTGTGCAAACGGAAAAACATGGGAAAAATGACATCACAGGGAAAAAACCAACATACCATAGTCAACATAAGGGCCTCTTTCATCTGCTTCTTTGTCCTAGGTTAGTTTTGATAGTTTAGAGAGTCCTTTTAATTAATTTTTAAACATAAAACAAAATGCTGTCTATATATAGCTATTCAGGTCATGAACATTGATGGTGGTGCATTTTTGTCCCTTTGTTACATAATTTGATATTATTTTCTATAGAAAGTTAAATAGATTCTTAAATAAATATAGATAACAAAAATAAGCTTATGATCTGAATCTCTGCAGATATTTAATTCCTTGCAGATTATTCTATGGGATCAGAAATTTCCTCAGGGGAAAAAGTTCTTTAATTATGTCCTTTGCTCCTGACTACTGACTTTTGCTGCCTTCACAAGTTGCACTTTTAACACCAGGGTGGAGTGAGGAAATATAAAGGCCCTATAAAGCCATTTTTTTCACGGACTCCATATTATTAGGCTGGAAGAATTGAATGCAAGGAGGCATGATGTCTCAATTGGGAGCTTGCTTTCAGTTCATTGAATTTATAACATGAAAGCAACAGTCTAATACTTCCTTTTTTCTCTTCTTACATTATTACATATCAACTGATTTATTTTCTAAATAGGTCTACACAGTATATTTATTCCTTCTTACTTTTGCAATCAGCCTTTTGGTTCAGCCAATTACTCTCAATTAGTATTCATCGGGGGCTCTTTAATTTACTAATGGACCAGATTAAGAATAAATCATTTCTAGGAATTTGACCTCTCACTACCTGGCATCAGCTGTCAAATTGTATTACTCATTCATTCCACTAATCATTTATATAACAGGACTTTCATGGATATTTGGGTTTTTGACCATTGAAGAGGCACGAACTGTATTCCAGTACCTCTTCTGTATATTTGCAACCCTCCAAGGTTTCATCATCTTTCTCATGATGACTGCTAGGGATAAGAATGTCCGGCAATTCTGGAAAAATTTCTTCTGTCATTCATGTCAAGGTGATGATAAAGGAAAGGCATATCGTTCTTCAAATGACAAAGGTAGGAAAATAGGAAATGACAAAAATCATGTTACATTTCTGGGGTCAAATTGGGAGCAACTAAATCTAAGCAGAGATTATATATAATAAAAGTAAGAGAAAAAATTAAACTTACAGGAAAAGCGATTGTCTGTCATTTTTGACACTTATTGGCATGAAGGTTTCATTATTGTTCTATCAAATGTCCCCATCTTTGGATGCAGAAAATCAAGTGACTTTCTTTAACTTCAAACCAGGAACTGGAAGCAGTACAGATACTCAACATATCCCACGACTCCGAAAAGACAAAAAAGGTTCATATCATGGAAGCAATACAGTTGACTCTCAAATCACATCTGATACCACACTCTCCTCCCGAATAGATGGAGGTGGTGACGCCAGCAGGTATGACGATGCTAATTCTGCTGTCTTGTTTTAGTTACGAAAACAAAAACATTTTCTCTTTTTCTCAGGAAATTCAACCAAGATAATTATTATTACGTATGTGCACACATTAATTCCCTTTTCCTTTGATTGTAATCAATTTTGAGAATAATTTTTGATCAAATAATTATCCACCAAAGAATTTTTAAAAATTGAAAATGTGTTAATTTTACAGCCACGCCTCAATAATCCGGACTTTTGCAATCCGTAGGTCTCCATAATCCACGCACATGAGTTGGGAATGGAATTTTTCTTATTTATATTCTGTTATTATATAATCTGGAAATTCTTGATTCTGTTTCCAACATCTAATTTGGTAACAAAGATACATAGATTTTTTAATTCTATTATCTGACCATTATAACTCAAAATACCAACATACAGTTATCCAAACTTGTCTTCTAATGGCTCTTCAAACCCACCCGATGACCTTAACATCACAACAGACTCACAACAGACACAAACTGCATGAGGGCCAGTAGACTGGTACAAAGACAATCCAGATAATAGACACTCATGGTTGGGCAAACAACCCTTGTCTATAGATCACGTGTGCAATGCTGCTATCCCCGAGCAGCCCTTGTTATGCCCGTCAGGTGGTTGATTACGTTAGTAACGATTCATTGCATCAAGACTACTTGACCAATATGTTATACACCACTCTGATGATAGACACGATACAGAATTCTGAGGTCTAATGGCGATGATGTACATTTTGACTCTGACCAATAAATCTGTTATCTGGTGAGCAATAAATCTGTAATCCGGATGATTCTGTAATCCGGACAAGTAGTCGGGAACAGATGTGTCCAGATTAGAGAGACATGATTGTACTCACATTTTAGGTTTGTTTGTGGCATGCATGTTGTAAGAAATATTTTGATTCTTTAGTTTATCTTTGCATTTCCCTCAACTTACTTTTCCAAGAGTTAAATAATTAAAATTATTTAAAATTGTATTGATTTATTGCTTTTGTGCAATGTGTTGCTGATCTTATTGCACTCTTTATATTTGTTTTTCAATCTGAAGAAATTGGAAGCTTTTTTTCTTTTACTGTTTCTTTTTGTCCTATATATGATTGACTCTTTAATTTTTCGTTTGATGATGATAGAATAAAGAGAGAAAACCTACCGTACTTAAATGACAGTTTCTGCTGACACAAAAAATGTTGGATTAGATGATCTATTGGCTTATCAAACATGCATTTTATTCCTCTAATGATCAAACCAAAAGAATCCAACATCAACCAAAGGATAAAACTGATGATAGCTGATAGGACTGACATGCCCAAGAGTTCCTCTCGTTTTATTTCACAATGAATTCTATGCTATAAGATTCAGTTACGTCTATGCAGAAATAATTGTTGTGTCTGATTATTCAGGATATCACAAATATCTGTTAAATGAAGATTGTAGTCTCAAGTTCACTGTCAGAATCCATCTGGTTCATAGAGTTGCTAATATTTTGATGGCTTGATCACAGTGAATGTGCAATAGATAATCTATGTTTTCTAGATAATCATCATCAGACTTGGCAAGATGGGAAGAAAATGGAGCAGTCAATGGGAAACAGAGTCCTTAAAAGTGGGTGGGGAGGGGGGCTTCATGTATTGGTTTCCTACCAATCATAGTCATTTGCCATTTTGGTTTAGAATTGACTGTTCTTTTGATGTAAACCATTGTCTTCGTAATGGCACAGTGTTTCAATGTAGTAAACCCAGGGTCTTGTAAGTATGTGTGTCTGATCAAGGAAAGATACATTTACTGTAAAATGCTAAATTGTTGCCAAAAATGAGTGTTGAAGTTGTAAGTACGAATTCTCACATCTCTCATAGAGAACAGAGAGAGATATATTTTGTTCCCAGCAAAAGTGTTGGTTTAGACTGCTTGTCAATTTAACCACAGTTTACTGTATTCTAACATTAATTGGAAGTTTTGAGAGCAGTATAGAATGTCAAAATGAACAATTTCAAAATAAACCTTTGAATTTGTTATATTTATTGCATTATGATTACAATATGACATAAAAACGTAATTTACACAATGATTTTCTTTTCTTTTTCCTTGTCACCAGGTCAGATGAAATGGGGTTGGATTAAGAGATATTTGTTGCATACATTAGAATCTAAATATATTTCATTGAATGAGAAATATTGGATTTTGGATTGTTTTCCAAGATAGATAATATTATTGTTTTAGGTGATGCCTGAGAACTTTTATTTGAAATGGAAAAAGGAGGAACAGATAAATAATGAGTAAAATTGAAATAACAACGAACAGTTAAAATGTTAAAGGAAAAAAGAAAAGAAAAAGATTAATATTAATTGTCGTAAGTTATAACTATGAGAGTTTTTCTTTTATTTAACAATCCCATTTAAAATATGCTCTTATCTTAGCCTTACTGCAGTTCATGCTTCGTGACTGTTATTCTTTAATCATTAATGCTTATTCAAACTGTTCTCTCAGCTAGAATTTCTGCACACTTTGGGCGTTGATATAACCCATACTGATTATAGAAATTGCGCTACGAGCAGCAGATGAATTTAAGCATATCTACAATATTGTCTTTAAGTTAACAATATTCATTATTATGATCAGTTATCCTCATAGAAATTATTTTATTTATTCATTATGATTCTTTACTCCATCAAATAAGGCCAAAATAAAGTTTGTTTGGTCTAAATGACTTAAATTAAAAGCATATCATGATCAGCTAAATTTTAATACATCTCTTATACCTCTTAATCTTAGTAGAAAGCAGGCATATATTTTTCCATTCATTTAAAATAATAATTAATAAACCCAACATATTTTCAGGCTTGCCATTTAGTTGTTAAACCTTTTGACTAAAAGTCTGGGAAACTGTATTCTATATATTAATATAACAGATCTGTTTATTTGGAGATAATTTCAAAATGGCTTTTTTATCTTGACTTATTGTTTCAAGTCACTGTCGCATACAAATGCTCTAAAATGATGATTCGTAAGAAGATATAGTCATAGCGAATGGGATACAAAATATTGATATAATTTATTATTTTTTTTCATACATTTTTGAGTCAGCTTTCTAGACCCCTGGAATATAAATCTGTAAGAAATGGAAAGAAAATTGATTAAATGATTCATTTCTTTCAAGATTTAGTTTTCCTTTAACACCATGTAAGTGTTGTCACATAACATATCTCTAATGACAATAATCATATTTTTTTTTTGATTGTTATGATAATACAATTATGAGGTTTTGAAAGCATCATAGATTAGATCATATAGATATTATTATTTATTGAATTTGAATGTTGTGTGGTTTAATGCTACTTAGCTCCCTTAATTATTATTTTTATAGTTTGCTTATAATAGCTTTTGGCCTTTTACTTTTAAACAGCTCTGTCTAGGTCTGACTTAAAGAAATTCTGAATGTAAGTGATACCCAGTACCATCAATCAAGACAAGGGTTCTCAACTGTTAAGCAGTAGCTTACCATCGCTCTCATTTCCTTTAAGTTATATTCTGTGGCAAATTGATAAATGCAAGGAGAGTAAAGGACATCATTGTATATAAAAGACAAAGTTATAACTTATAACTCATAACATTGTGCTGGAAAGTTGTCTGAATCCACCAGGAACCTTTTTTAGTGATTGAGAACCCTTAAGTTACACACTATTTGTGCTTCTATTCAATATTATTGTAAAACTATGCATTATTCTATTTAAAATTGCTTTCAACATTCATCATTGAACAATCATCAATATTGTTTCATAATCTGATGACATTGTATATTATTGCTTTTCTTTTAAAGTATTGTTCTATTAATTTTTCCTTCTTCTTTTTCTTTTTGTCCACCCTCTTCTTGTACAGGAGTGAATTTTTAAAATTACATTAATGTTATCTTTAAATGAGTGCTAGGATTGAAAAGCTTAACTCAGGTTTTAAAAGGATTCTAGCACATTCTAGTATATTCTTAAACATAGGCTACAATATGAAATACTTAGAATTACACACAGCTAGTTAAGTAACATAATGTTTAAAACTAAACACTTCCATTTTGTTAATGCTTTTATTTTATTTTTATTTTTTTCTGGCATATTAACAGTAATACTCAACCTTGTTGAGTTTTGTCAGTATATTTGAAAAAGAAGATATTTCAAAATGCCTTCTCAAGTGAACTTATACAATGGTCGATGATGGGCGGGAAGGAAATTGCACTTGCACCCATATATCTGAGGGCTGTTCTGTAACATTTTAAAAGCTAGCTAGCACTTGCCTTTTAAAAGCTTTCCTTACCTCGGAAAATGCAATGAAGTCACTCCCTTAAAAGGGTCACCCATAGGAAAAAGAGGGGAAAACAAAAGTAAGTGGGCCAAATCTCTTCTTGTCTCAATGGCATTTCCTATCTATTTTCACTCAGTTTTCAAAGCTTATGGAACACAGTAATATTAATGACTGCAAGGAGATAACAAGTCAAATGAATCAAACTTTTTCTTAAGTAGTATTGCTAGCTTTTAGACTACATTCCATGTACTGTTTCTCTGCAGAATATATGAATGTTCTGTCTCCAAATTATTGTTGGTTTTATATTTGCATGTATTTTTCATTCCTTTTTTTTTTTAATTGTTGCTATTGGCTTTGCTTTCCATAGAATAATATTTCACATGTTCTTTTAGTCTCAACATAGATTTTGTATGTCTGTGTTTGCTTTTCCTTTGCTTTGTTTTATAAAACAGTCTATTAGAGCAAAATGCTTTATAAGTTCGTATACTTAATATGTTTTAACAAGTAACAAATCATCTCTCAAATAATTCTCCCTACCACAAAGCTCCTCATTCACGCACGCATCAGTTTATGCACATTTTAGAATTTGTTTCAGCCAACCGAAAAAAACAAAAAAACAAAAATTCAATTAGAGAATCAATATGTATGCAATGCAGATTTAGCCGGTTATTGGAACACCTGCTAATCTGAATAGCTGCTTAATTTGAGCATCTTAATGTACAGAATTCTCCTATGAAAATTATACCGGTTTATTGGAATGGCCACTGCTTTATACAAATAGGGAAGAAAAATCATGGTCTCAAATCAAGACAAAAAAAAGTTATTTTATAACAAGATCACTGGAACTAAAATTTCTACAATTATTTGTTGTTTTATTCAGATTGAGTATATGAAATTTATGCTATGCCTTGTGCATTGTGCATTGTGAATGTGATTACCTACATGAATCGAAGTCTATCACAGATGATAGACAATGAGGACACTTCAATGTCAAACAAATTTCTTACAAAGCATAATGAAAAGATTTGACCATGCCACATTCTAGATACTCTTCTTTACATTTGAGTATGATAGAGAAAGGCATGTAAAGTGCCTATTTCTTAGTAATCTTAGAGCTTAACATCGTGTCTCTACTGGAAAGTAAACCTGCCAGCCAAATGTCTATCATGTAGATCATGATACCACTCTAACATGTTTTTGAACTGTATCAGGGATTAAATGGATGTGCAGCCACCAATAATACATTTAGAACACTGCAAATAGAAAAGTAAACACATCAAAGTGAATTATCATATCCTTTATTATGATACACGTGTATCATAGACAAACACAATGTTCTATGAAAGGATGCCGCTTAACTGTAATGCTGATTAATTGGAAAGATTTACCTAGAACGAGGTGTTCCAATTAACCATCTTATTGTGAATTTTTAAATGTTTTTTTAAATTAATTAATTATTTTTACCCCGCCTCCTTTCCCTTCCTTTCTCCAATTCTAATTCCAAACTTAAGATAGATTTAAGTTCTTTGTTGTGTTTTTATTCTAAAATGTAACCATTAATTCCTAATTAATGTACAGTTTCGAGAGAGAGAGTCAGAGAGAGAGAGAGATTTGTATTTGTATTTGATATCTTTAATAATGTTTTTACCAGTGTAAAAAATATTCTCTCTTTGATAACAATTAAAATTTTGCATTGTTCTCTTTACGTTTTCAATTGTCTTCTCTGGAATGTTGAGAACAGTATTGTTAAGACTATTTTCAGATTTACATAAGATAAATTGGTTTGAGCTCCCTGAGTGGTTATCTTGATATTTCAGGTTGATCATAAAATTCATGTCTAAATTTGACAGGGTATACTAAGATTTCCCAATTAATAAAAGTACATAATATAATGTATTTATATTTCAATTTATTTTTTTATATCTTTTATAATCGGGATAGTCCTGAAATACTGAAATTCACTTGACACTTGCAAAATAAAGCAGATAGAAATAATTTTTTTAAATTAAATTGATATGCACTAATATCTTTATAGCACATGTATTTATACCTTTACATCTTAATGGACATTTATCATCATCATTGTCACATCTACATAATAATAATAATAATAATAATAATAATAATAATAATAATAATAATAATAATAATAATAATAATAATAATAA